>JAWQEG010008964.1:0-24337 GCA_033782935.1 Petrolisthes cinctipes
ACGGTGAATTGTTTGTGATGGTGAATTATATGTGACGGATGAGGATTTGTGACGGTGAATTGTTTGTGATGGTGAATTATTTGTGACGGATTGAGGATTTGTGACGGTGAATTACATGTGAACGGATTGAGGATTTGTGACGGTGAATTATTATGTGACGGATTGAGGATTTGTGACGGTGAGTTATATGTGACGGATTGGGGGTTGATTCGACGGTGGTATTGGTTTGTTAGCTTCCCAACCAACCACATATGTAAGGCTACATTATTATTTTAGGGTTGATTCCACAGTGGTATTGGTTTGTTAGCTTCCCAACCAACCACACACACTTGTAAGGCTTCATTCCACAGTGGTATTGGTTTGTTAGCTTCCCACCAACCACACTTGTAAGGCTTCATAATTATTTTAGGGTTGATTCCAGTGGTATTGGTTTGTTAGCTTCCCAACCAACCACACTTGTAAGGCTTCATTATTTTAGGGTTGATTCCACAGTGGTGGTATTGGTTTGTTAGCTTCCCAACCAACCAACCACACTTGTAAGGCTTCATTATTATTTTAGGGTTGATTCGACAGTGGTATTGGTTGGTTAGCTCCCAACCAACCACACTTGTAAGGTTTCATTATTTTCCAAAAGCTGAGTATCCACATTCACAAAATCTATCCAACAGTTAGATAATAATAATGATAATAATAATAATAATAATAATAATAATAATAAAAATAATAATAATAATAATCACTGTATAGTTTACTCACCAAATTCATTAAATAATTCACCCATAAGTCATTTACAAGGCTAACATTCTTTCGTTTGTGTGCTTACCAACCAATACCAACCACTGTGGAATCGACCCCGAGTAGCAAATAGATTAACCGATAGAAAAACTAATTAACGGACTAACAAAATAAATGACAAACTAACCGACAAAATAACTAACTAACGAACTAACAAAAATAAATTACAAACTAACCGACAAAATAACTAACTAATGGAATAAAAAATAAATGACAAACTAATTCACTAACTGATAAAATAACTGACTAACAAAATAAATGACAAACTAACTGATAAAATAACTGACTAACAAAATAAATGACAAACTAACTGATAAAATAACTAACTAACAAACTAACTAATGAACTAAAAAAATAAATGACAAACTAATTTCACTAACTGATAAAATAACTAACAAAATAAATGACAAACTAACTGATAAAATAACTAACTAATGAACTAACAAAATAAATGACAAACTAATTCAATAACTGATAAAATAACTGACTAACAAAATAACTGATAAAATAACTAACTAACAAACTAACTAATGAACTAACAAAATAAATGACAAACTAATTCATGCAATAATTGACTAACTGATAAAATAACTAACTAACAAACTAACTAATAAAGTAACAAAATAAATGCTAAATTAACAGATGAAGTAATTGACTAAATGACAAAATAACTAACCAACCAAATAAATAACTAACCAACCAATCAAATAACTTAAAAAAAAAAAAAAAAAAAATATTACTTCATTAACTAAACATAACATATACTAACTAACTAACTAACCAACAAAATAATTACATCATTAACAAAACATATACTAACTAACTAACCAAACAATCAAATAACTAACTTAAAAAAAAAAAAAAAATTATTACATTATTAACTAAACATATACATACTAACTAACTAACTAACTAACTAACCTGTATTTTGTTTGTGACTGTGGGTGATATCCGGCATAGGGCTGTGACGTTGACGGGACGCGACGGTCTCTTTGGTTCCACGCCTGGCTTGTTGGTGGGTATGGGGGTCTGTGGAAGGGAGAGGTTACGCAAATTTAACTCGGTATCTCAATTTATTTTTTATTATTATTTTTTTTTTTTCTCATCGCTCATTATTTTTTTTTTGTCTCGTCTCTCTTTCTCTCAAATTTTTTTTTTTTTTTTCGTCTTCTCTCTCTCAATTTTTTTTTTCTCTTCCCTAGTTCTCTCATATTTTTTTTCCTCGTCCCTCTCTTATTTTGTGTTTTTAAATTTTCCTCATCTCTCTTTCTCTCAATTTGTGTTTTATATTTTTTTCCTCTTCTCTCGTTCTCTCAATTTGTGTTATTTTGTTAATTATTCCTCTTCCCTCGTTCTCTCATTCTGTGTTTTTTTTTTCCCCACTTCCTTCTTTCCCTTATTTTATTTTCTGTTAATTCTCTCTATTTTTGCCATTTCTCTTCCTCACTTTCTCATATTTTGTCAATTTTCCCTCTTCCCTTGTTCTCTCATTAAGTTTTCATTAATTCTCCCTCTTACCTTGTTCTCTCATTAAGTTTTCATTAATTTTCCCTCTTCCCTTGTTCTCTAATTTATTTTTCATTAGTTTTCCCTCTTCCCTTGTTCTCAAATTAAGTTTTCATTAATTTTCCCTCTTCCCTTGTTCTCTAATTAAGTTTTCATTAACTTTCCCTCTTCCCTTGTTCTCTAATTAAGTTTTCATTAATTCTCCCTCTTCCCTTGTTCTCTCATTTTATTTTTCATTAATTTTCCCTCTTACATTGTTCTCTCATTTTATTTTTCATTAACACTTGAGCACGGCTTAGTTTTGTTTAAATATTTTGTTACATCATATTTCACATCATGGTATCAGTTTAGGGTACTCCTACGTGGATTATTAATTTTTTATTATTTATCTATATATTAATTATGAGGAGTACAAAATTAAACTAAATCTCTCCAATGGTTGAGTAAGTATTAATTCGCCCTCCACTATTTTCTTTTCTGTGAGTATTAATTTGCCCTATGCTAATTTATTTCCCATTAACTCTCCCTTTACATACATCATATTTTAACTAACCACAAACATCTTTCCCCCCCCCCCAGTACCAACAACAACAACAACAACAACAACACAACACACTTCAACAACAACAACACAACACAACACACTTCAACAACAACACAACACAACACACTTCAACAACAACACAACACACTTCAACAACAACAACAACACAACACACTTCAACAACAACACAACACACTTCAACAACAACAACAACAACACCAACACACTTCAACAACAACAACACAATTCAACAACAACAACAACACACTTCAACAACAACAACAACACACTTCAACAACAACACAACACACTTCAACAACACAACACACCAACAACAACAACTTTCCCCCCCTCCAACAACAACAACACACAACAACAACAACAACACAACACACTTCAACAACAACAACAACAACACAACAACAACAACAACAACAACACCCTATACTTACCGGCAACGGACACATTTTTTCGTTTATTTTGACGGCGATATTTGGTGGAAAGTTGTCCTCCTGTTCACAAGTTGTCTCCAGCAAACAGAACCTCATTTGAACCTAAAATATAAAAAGAAAACATTATAGAACCTCATTTGAACCTACGACACAAAAACATAAGAACCTACAATATAAAAACATAACATTAATTAAAGAACCTAAAACATAATATTAAAGAACTTCATTTGAACCTAAAATATAAAAAGAAAACAATATAGAACCTCATTTGAACCTACAATATAAAAAGAAAACATTATAGAACCTCATTTGAACCTAAAATATAAAAAGAAAACATTAAAGAACTTCATTTGAACCTACAACATAACATTAAAGAACCTCATTTGAACCTACAATACAAAAACATAACATTAAGGGGGTGCGGGAATAGGGGGACAGGCTTGGGGGGGGGGTAGGGGGTGCGGGAATAGGGGGACAGGCTTGGGGGGGGGTTAGGGGGTGCGGGAGTAGGGGACAGGCTTGGGGGGGGGGGTTAGGGGACAGGCCTGGGAAGGGGTTAGAGGGGTGCAGGAATAGGGGACAGGCTTTCTACCCACCCCAAGCCTGTCCCCCTATTCCTGCACCCATCAACCCCCCCCCCCCATCCTGTCCCCTACCCCCGCACCCCCTTAAAGAACCTCATTTGAACCTACAATATAAAAACATAACACATTAAGTTAGTAAAGGAGAACCCTGTGATTGATTGTGTGAGTGTGTGTGTGTGATTGAATTGTGTGTGTGTGTGTGATTGAATTGTGTGTGTGTGTGTGTGTGTGTGTGTGTGTGTGTGTGTGTGTGTGTGTGTGCGTATGTGTGATTGATTGTGTGAGATTGATTGTGTGTGTGTGTGTGTGTGTGTGTGTGTGTGTGTGTGTGTGTGTGTGTGTGTGTGTGTGTGTGTGTGTGTGTGTGTGAGAATGTGTGTGTGTGTGAGAATGTGTGCGTGCGTGCGTGTGTGTGTGTGTGTGTGTGAATTGGAGGCTTTTGATTCCTCCTGACTGTGCCACAAAACAATAATAATAAAAAAAAAATAATTATAACATTTTTGACGACAACAATAGTATAAAATAAAAAATAAGGCCTACTCACCTGTACACAATAATCTTGTTTGCCCGGCCTTAAGTCTCTGGAGTTTGCTATTTTATTGGCTTGTTGTGGTGTGAGGGAGAAGGTAAACGCTGACTCTTGGTACCGTCCTGACCCTTGGGGAGCTACAGAAAAATATATTATTATCATTATTGAGGGAGATTCAATATGGACGTTTCTGAGGCAACTACCTCTCTCTTCAGCAGTACAGAGTTGAATGAAACATGAAAGGAAAATAAGTAGCTGACAGGGGGAGGGAGGGACAAGGTGTGTTGTGATGACAGACAGACCACACCTCACCTCACCTCACCCAACCGACATGACCTGGCCTCTCCTCAGGGACCCGACCCCACATCTGAGCGCTAAGGCGTTGGCCACTTCCGAGATTTACCTGACTGCTAAGTTGCCAGATCTCGTCTGGACAATTATGGGATTAGATCCTCATTAAAAATGACAGCCAGCCCTCACTAACCCACCTCCTGTTCTCTCTCTCTCTGTCATTTGTTGCCTATATATGGCTTGCCGTTAACAACAAAACATAAAATTAAAACTTTCTGGTGATTCTTGTTATCTTGGTTTGATTTTGAGCAGATGCGTCGGACTGTGGCTTCACTAACATTGGTGGCTTTTGCTGTTCGTGCAACTGCTCGTGCTGGTGCAATGATAGGTCCTCTATTTGCTTTCTCTTCTAAAAAGTACTTATTTACATTATAAATAAGTTCTCTCTCTCTACTATGTAAAACATGATAGTGAGTAACAGAGGTGCTGCTCCATCTTGAGTGGTGGTAGTGACCTGAGTTGACAGGTGGAGCTTATACACTTATACCTGAATACACTCACCCTAGGTACACTGACAACGTCGGAAAAATATTTTTCCCAGTGTTGTGATACATATATGTAGTATCATTGTTAATATGAGAAGTGAATGATACTTTCATATACCTACATGGCCTTAGTAGTGAAGTAAATGTATACGCAGTAATTTAGATTAATTTAGCATTAGTAAATAGCTGATATGAGGGAGTGAGTGAAGTGTATTGGTCTGATTTGGCAACATTGCGGAAGGGAGAAATCTTACAATAGCCAACGTCTCAGCACTCAGTATATTTCAAAAAGACTATAGTGCTCTCATTAATGGATCTAGTTTGAACATACCTTCATGTAAGTTAAAGTTTTTATAATGCTGTATACATACTGATTCTAATATTCTACGTTTCTTGAAATTGTTGCACTTAATTATCATTTTACCAGAATTCCAATCAATACAGTGGTGGTTGTTATATGCATTGACAAAGTTACCATTATTTGTGTTACAATTCGTCATATCTTGGGGTGTGTGGGAATAGGGGACAGGCTTGGGGGGTGCAGGAATAGGGGGACAGGCTTGGGGTAGGTAGAAAGCCTATCCCCTAACCCCCCCCCCAAGCCTGTCCCCCTACTCCCTCACACCCCCAAGCCTGTCCCCTATTCCCGCACCCCCCAAGCCTGTCACCTACTCCTGCACCCCCTAAAACCCCCCCAAGCCTGTCCCCCTATTCCCGCACCCCCCTAAGCCCCCTCCAAGCCTGTCCCCTACTCCCGCACCCCCTAAACCCCCCCCCCAAGCCTGTCCCCCTATTCCTGCACCCCCATAAAAAGAATAACAGTAAATTTGAATAATCTTATACCAAGGACCTACTATTTAATTATACGAATATAAGTAATTTGCTCCTGTGTGTGTTAAAAGGATATTAGTGCTAAATTTAATCATCATAAACGAGGGCCTACTGTACACTATAGTATCTCAATATGTCATAATCAACATTCTGGAAAAAAAAAAATAAAAAAAAAAAAAAATAATAATAATAATAATAATAATAATAACAATAATAAAATAATATATATGTAAACAATATTATCTGAGTTTCTTGGAACTAAATTTAATACCGAGGGTCTGACTGTAAACGCTAACTAAATTTAATGAGAACTGAATTTAATGAGAACTAAATTTAATGAGAACTAAATATAATGAGAACAAAATTTAATGAGAACAAAATTTAATAAGAACTAAATTTAATAATGAGAACTAAAATATAATGAGAACAAAATTTAATGAGAACAAAATTTAATAATGTGAACTAAATTTAATAATGTGAACTAAATTTAATAATGTGAACAAAATTTAATAATGTGAACTAAATTTAATAATGTGAACTAAATTTAATAATGTGAACTAAATTTAATAATGTGAACTAAATTTAATAATGTGAACTAAATTTAATACCGAGGGTCTGACAGTAAACGCGAACTAAATTTAATGAGAACTAAATTTAATGTGAACTAAATTTAATGTGAACTAAATTTAATACCGAGGGTCTGACTGTAAATGTCAACTAAATTTAATACCGAGGGTCTGAGAGTAAACGCGAACTTACTAAACAACTCACCCAAAGACGACGGTTTGTGTAATTCAGCGAGTATGTCATAGAAAGGCAACTTCTTTAACTTGACGTCGGGGTTGATTGGATAAGACGACGTGAGACTGTTGTTGGCGAGGGAGGAGTACCCCACGGCCGACGACATCCCCGTGGCCTGCATCTGGGGGGAGGTGGTCGAATAACGGGAGGAGGAGTGTGTCGAGCCGCCGCCGCCGCCTCCGCCAACGCCGCCACCGCCACCGACGACACCGCCTCCGGGGGACTGCGTATACCCGGCGATAGTACCCAGACCCATGGGTACCTTCTGTGCCGGTAGGATGCCCGGTGGTCCGCTGGCTGCCGCTTGCGACCTGTCACCAAACGACATCATCTCTAGTCTAAATAGAGGAAAAAACACAGGAGACTACACATTAGCTTGTGTTAGTTGACTACACATACATACAAAGAAATAATAACAACACGACTACAGTACTGTACTTCAATATTCAAGAAAATAGGAAAAGTTGGTTGGGTATTACAAAAGATAGATACAGCAGATTATAAATGCACCTTTTTTTTAATTAATTATAAGGGGAGGTTTTTATATATTGGTGTTAACTTGAAATGATAACCGAGTCCTTCCTAACTAAACCGTACCAAGGAAACACAGACACACACAATGGTACTAAATAGGGTGATCTGTTTTGTGGCACGGTTAGATTGGAGGACTCAAAAGACCATTCCAATTTTACCAACGAGAGAAAACCTCCCTGTATGATATCGGTATTGTATGTGTGTATGGCTCAGGGTAAAACTACAAGTATACGCTAAATTTTAATACATACAGTATGACAATAATATCATACGTATGTTTACCCTCAATAAATATACATACAGTGTGACAATAATATCATATGTATGTATACCCTCAAAAAATATACATACAGTGTGACAATAATATCATATGTATGTATACCCTCAAAAAATATACATACAGTGTGACAATAATATCATATGTATGTATACCGTAAATATACATACAGTATGACAATAATATCATACGTATATTTTACCTTTTGCAATACAACACAATTCCAAAAACCAACAGTCTTAAAAAAAAAAAAAAAAAAAAAAAGTGATTTATTTAACTGCACTACACAAACCCATACACACATTTGGACATACAATTTTCTGCTGAAGTAAAAAAAAAAAAAGATCTATGTATGTATGTATGTATGTATGTATATCGGTTAAGAAAATGTAAGTAAGAGTTGTACATCAAAATATTTAAAGGGGGTAATAAAACTTTTTTTTTTTTTTTTGGTACACTGGAGCTGCTTGTTTCCTCCAAAGTATACCTGGAAACAACAACAACAACAACAACAACAACAACAAAAAAAAAAAAATGAAAAAAAAAAAAAAAAAAAAAAAAAAAAAAAAAAAAATTATGACCAAATAAATTATGGAAAAAAAATGACCAAAAAATTTATGACCAAAAACATAATTACCAAAAAACTGATGACAAAAATGATGGAAAAAAAATTACAAAAAAAAAAAAAAAAAAAAAAAAAAAATGGAAATGTTGTTTGGAATAGTTTGGAGGATGAATCAAGTTGCTCCAGATTTACCACCAACACCAACAACCACAACAAACAACACTGTACCATATCCCCGTTAAACCGACAACCAGTCACTGCTATATTACATACTGAAGTACAGATTAGAAAAAGTTAATAATGCAATAATAATTAAATTTTTCAGTATGGTAAAGTACAGCCACAATCAAATATCCGCCGACACTTTCCTTCCGTCGTGCAAATAAATCGGTATCGTATCAAAATATAATTCATACGACAACAACAACACCTTTTGTCAACTTAACCCCCTCAATTATTATTATTATTATTATTATTAAGAGGTGCTGCAAAATCATACACGTGTTGTTCTTCATTACCAAGATTATTATTATTATTATTATTATTATGAGGTGCTGCAAAATCATGCGCGTGTTGTTCTTTATTAACAAGATTATTATTATTATTATGAGGTGCTGCCAAATCATACACGTGTTGTTCTTTATTACCAAGATTATTATTATTATTATTATTATTATAAGTTTGAGCAAAATCATACACGTGTTTTTCTTAATTACCAAGATTATTATTATTATTATTATTAGGTGCTGCAATATCATACACGTGTTGTTCTTTATTACCAAGATATTTACTACGATGTAAGGAAAGTGTGGGTGGATATTATTATTATTATTATTATGAGGTGTTGCAAAATCATACACGTGTTGTTCTTCATTACCAAGATATTTACTACGATGGAAGGAAATTATTATTATGAGGGGTTACAAAATCATACACGTGTTGTTCTTTATTACCAATTAAGATATTTACTACGATGGAAGGAAAGTGTGGGCGGATATTTAATTGTGGCTGTACGAATAAATAAATAAAAACCATCCAACACAAGGACAAGAGAGTACAGTAAAAGGTTGTTTAATAAATTGCAAGCACTTTGAGGCGTTGTTGAGATAGCATCATGCACTATGGTATAAACACAGAGACGGGTATTATTATTATTATTATTATTATTATTATTAAGGATTGCCCAAGTGATGTAGTAACAAGATTGGAGGTTAGTGAGGTCTTTAAACATCGCCACGAAACACCGTCTATGTGGAATGGTCTTGTTTCGTGAGGTTAGTGAGGTCTTTAAACATTGCCACGAAACATGAAACAGCGTCTATGTGGAATGATCTAGTTTCGTGAGGTTCGTGAGGTCTTTAAACATTGCCACGAAACATGAAACAGCGTCTATATGGAATCAGCTTGTTTCGTGAGGTTAGTGAGGTCTTTAAACATTGCCACGAAAGAAACACCGTCTATATGGAATGACCTTGTTTCGTGGCATAGTCAGGAGGAATCAGAAGCCAGCAGGTCTCATTGACAATCACAGGGTCCTCAAAATTAATTCTTCGAGGAAAAAGTTCTCCTTGTACGGTTGAAAAAAAAAAAAAAAAGAGGAATTGCGACAACTATTGCTAAAACATTGAATATATTAATGTCCATAGTTGTTTGTAGGGATAATAATAAGTATGAATTTACAGAAGGATATGTATATTTTCCTTCTGTTATACATACTTATAGTCCATACAAATATAGAAGGATATGTATATTTCCTTCTGTTATACTGTACATACTTACAGAAGGATATGTATATTTCCTTCTGTTATACATACTTATAGTCCATACAAATACAGAAGGATATGTATATTTCCTTCTGTTATACATACTTATAGAAGGATATGTATATTTCCTTCTGTTATACATACTTATAGTCCATACAAATAGTTGTGGATATTACTAGGGTTAAAAATTCCGTCAAGATTTGTCGCAATTCCTCTTTTGGCAACTAACTGCATGTTGAATTTGCATTATTTTCCATTGCAAATTGATCGACGAAGAGCCTTTTTACCCGAAGAAGAAGAAATAGTTGTTTAATTAATAATACTAATAATACCATCCTGTGTATTTTTTAGCTACCATTCCTTCTTCATCACAAACAAACAAACAAACACACAATACTACAAACAGCAAAGGTGCAAACAACACATGCAACACAAACAAAGGTATACACTGATCTACACACACACAAGCCTGGCAAAACACACACACATACACACACACAAGCCTGGCAAAACATACACACATACACATACAAACAAAGCCTGGCAAAACACACACACACACACACACAAGCCTGGCAAAACATACACACACACACACACAAGCCTGGCAAAACACACACACACACACAAGCCTGGCAAAATATACACACACACACACAAGCCTGGCAAAATATACACACACACACACAAGCCTGGCAAAACACACACACAAGCCTGGCAAAACATACACACACACACACACAAGCCTGGCAAAACATACACACACACACACACACAAGTAAAGTTTAGCCTGGATATATTATTATTAAAATGAATAAATACTTGCATTCACCATTAATTAATTTTACACTCATTGAAGAACACCAATATATGTTTTGCCAGGCTTGTGTGTGTGTGTGTGTGTGTGTGTGTGTGTGTGTATGTTTTGCCAGGCTTGTGTGTGTGTGTGTGTATGTTTTGCCAGGCTTGTGTGTGTGTGTGTATGTTTTGCCAAAAAAAAAAAAAAACAATAATAAGAATAAAAAAACATAACAATAATAATAAAAATAAAAATAATAACAATAAAAAAAAAAATAATAATAACAATAATAAAATGAATAAAATTTACACAATATACGGTAATTATCTGCAACTTATTGACACTGAAATTTACGAAATACGTTTATCTATCTACTTTCACGATGCTGAGAAGGCAATCGGTGCAATTTTTGTCGGGATACGAAACAAAAAAAAATACATACATACAAAAAAAATAAAATATATAAATATGCAAATAAAAAAATAAATAAATTACGAAACCAAAAAATACATTAAAAAAAATATATATATAAGAATATGCAAATAAAAAAATAAATAAATTACGAAACCAAAAAATACATACAAAAAAAATAAAATATATGAATATGCAAAAAAAAAAAAAAAAATTATGAAACCAAAAATTACATACAAAAAAAATAAAATATATGAATATGCAAAAAAAAAAAAAAAAATTACGAAACCAAAAAATACATACAAAAATAAAATATATGAATATGCAAATAAAAAAAAAAAAAAAAATTACGAAACCAAAAAATACATACAAAAAAAATAAAATGTATGAATATGCAAATAAAAAAATAAAATAAATAAATTACGAAACAAAAAAATATACAAAAAAATAAAATATATGAATATGCAAAAAAAAAAAAAAAAAAAAAATTACGAAACCAAAAAATACATACAAAAAAAATAAAATGTATGAATATGCAAATAAAAAAATAAATAAATTAATTAAGATAGATAAATACCTTTCTACTTACTCCTGAATGCATCCTTATTAACCGAGGAGTGCAAAACTAAACACACAAGCTTGGATTGAGGTGAAAAAGGCATATAGAAATTAAAATGGTTTAGGTTGGAGGTGAAAAAAGCTTAAAGAAAAAAAAAAAAATAAGAGCCTAAAGAAATTAATAAATATAGCTTGGGTTGGAGGTGAAAAAAGTATAAAAGAAATAAAAAAATAGCTTGGGTGTGAAGTGAAAAAAGCATAAAGAAATTAAAATAGTTTAGGTTGGAGGTGAGAAAAGCTTAAGGAAATTACCGTAATAAAAATAGCTTCGGTGTCAAGTGAAAAAAAGTATAAAGAAATTGAAAAAAAAAAAAAAAAAAAAAAAAAAAAAAAAAATAGCTTGGATGTAAAGTGAAAAAAGCATAAAGAAATAAAAATAGTTTAGGTGGGAGGTGAAAAGAGCTTAAAGAAATTAATAAATATAGCTTGGGTTGGAAGTGAAAAAAGTATAAAGAAATTACCGTAATAAAAATAGCTTGGGTTTGAGGTGAAAAAAGTATAAAGAAATTAAAATATATAGTTTGGGTTGGAGGTGAAAAAAGTATTACAAAATTAAAATAACTTGGGTTGGAAATGAAAAAAGTATAAAGAAATTTAAAAATATATCTTGGGTGGGAGGTGAAAAAAGCGTAAAGAAATTAAAATAGCTTAAAAATATCTTGGGTTGGAGGTGAAAAAAGCTTAAAGAAATTAAAATGGTTTAGGTGGGAGGTGAAAAAAGTATAAAGGAATTTAAATATCTTGGATTGGAGGTGAGAAAAGCTTAAGGAAATTACCGTAATAAAAATAGCTTCGGTGTCAAGTGAAAAAAAGTATAAAGAAAAAGAAGAAAAAAAAAAAAAAAAAAAAAAAAATAGCTTGGATGTAAAGTGAAAAAAGCATAAAGAAATTAAAATAGCTTTAAAATATCTTGGGTGGGAGGTGAAAAAAGCTTAAATAAATAAATAAAAATAGTTTAGGTGGGAGGTGAAAAGAGCTTAAAGAAATTAATAAATATAGCTTGTGTTTGAGGTGAAAAAAGTATAAAAGAAATAAAAAAAAGTATAAAAGAAATTAAAATTTCTTGGGTGTGAAGTGAAAAAAGTATAAAAGATATTGAAAAAAAAGAAAAAAAAAAATAGCTTGGGTGGGAGGTGAAAAAAGCATAAAGAAATTGAGAAAAAAAAAAAAGAAGCATAGCTTGGGTTGGAGGTGAAAAAAGTATAAAAAAAAAAAAAAAAAAGCATAAAAATTAAAATACAGTTCAGTCACAGATAATAATAATAATAAAAAAAAAATAATAATAATAATAATAATAATAATAAAAAAAATTAATGTATATAATATAATAATTATCTAGTGTAGGGTCATATTCAAGAACATTGGTTGGTGGTGTATACGATGGTGTGGTACGACGGCTCAATCGTTAAAAGGAGCCGTCGTACCGGTACCACGCCACCGTATACACCGTGAATGTTCTTGAATACGGCCCGACACTAGATATTATATACATTATTTTTTTTTTTTTATCATTATTATTATTATTTTTTTTTTATATTATCTGTGACTGAACTGTATTTAAATTTTTTTTCTATGCATTTTTTTCGCTTCACATCCAAGCTATTTTTTTTTTTTCTTGATATATTTTATTTTTTAAATCTGTGACTGAACTGTATTTTTATTTCTTTTATGCTTTTTTTCGCTTCACACCCAGGCTATTTTTTTTTTATTATTATTGATATTTTTTTCACCTCCAATCCAAGCTATGCTATTTTTTTTTTTTTTTTTTTTTTTATCTGTGACTGAACTGTATTTTAATTTTTTTTTTATGCTTTTTTTCACTTCACACCCAGGCTATTTTTTTTTTGGCCCGGTGTGCTAAGAAATTTTTATATACAGTAGAATTATATATGGGTTTTATTTTATTTTTATTGACGATCACCAATATATGTTTTTTTCCCAGGCTTGTGTGTGTGTGTGTGTGTGTGTGTGTGTGTGTGTGTGTGTGTGTGTAGCATAGGATAGGGTAGGATGAGACGTGTGTGTGTGTGTGTATATGTGCGCGTGTGTGTGTGTGTGTGTATATAGCATAGGGCAGGATGAGACATTGTGTGTGTGTGTGTGTGTGTGTGTGTAGCATAGGGTAGGATGAGACGTGTGTTGTGTGTGTGTGTGTGTGTAGCATAGGGTAGGAAGAGATGTGTGTGTGTGTGTGTGTGTATGTGTGTAGCATAGGGTAGAATGAGACGTGTGTGTGTGTGTGTGTATAGCATAGGGTAGGAAGAGACGTGTGTGTGTGTGTGTGTGTAAAATAGGGTAGGATGAGACGTGTGTGTGTGTGTGTGTGTGTGTAGCATAGGGTAGGATGAGACGTGTACGTGTGTGTGTGTGTGTGTAGGGTAGGACGATACGTTGTGTGTGTGTGTATGTGTACGTGTATGTGTGTGTATAGCATAGGGGGTTAGGAAGTGACATCATTTTACAACGGTGCATTCTAATCTATTCTTGATAAAGGGTCCGTTTGGTTTGAAGTGGTGAGTCAGCTTCATATGTCAACAACAACTGTACATATAACCGTACTGTAGAGGAAATTACTTAACACAAAATAATAATGTACGGTTGGCCAGAGGAATTGTTACACAGGCTATTTGTAAAGAGAGGATATTTGTTATTGTGTTAAGTACTGCAATGAAAGAATGGTCTATCAAGTAACTCAATTATTACAAAAATAATAATAATAATGTTGTATTATAGTTACATATAAAATAATATAAAAATAATAATGATAATGTTGTATTATAATTATATAGTGTTAAATTACATAACAACAAATATAAAAATAATAATAATGTTGTATTATAGTTATAGTGTTACATTACATAACACATATAATAATAATAATAATGATGTATTTAAGTTACATAGTGTTACATGATAAAAATGTTGTATTGTATTGTAAACAAACCTAATAATAATAATAATGATGTATTAAAGTGACATAGTGTTACATGATAATAATGTTGTATCGTATTGTAATCAAACCTAATAATAATAATAATAATAATAATAATGATAATAATGATGATATATTAAAGTTACATAGCATTAAATTTTTTCTATGTTGTTGTAAGCCCTTGTAAACAACAGCGTGTGTATAAGAATTCGTCTGGCCAAGCGTACACATGTTAACTTACTGAATGCTCTTGTATAGTTCTTTTATTTTGGCTTGTATGGCAGGGTTACGTAACCTGACAATCTCAATGGCTCGGCTCTGTAACTCGTTCTTGCGACCAGTCTTGTTCTTGCCAGCATAACCCAACAGCATCTGAAGTTCCGAGACCCGAAAGGTCATAACCATTCTCTGAAAAAAAATAAAAATAAATAAATAAAAAAATGTAAGGTAATTATCTATTCTAATGCCGTTTTCTATTATGATGTTTTTTTACCTTCATTACCCACTTATTTATAACACTCTTAAGACAATTTTCGGTAAATATTGAAAGAATTGCCGTTATTGCGTACGGTTTTTCTACCTTCATTACCCACTAATTTATAACATTCTAAGACTATTTTCTTCTATGGAATTTTCTTCGGATATGCCCCTTTTCTAAGATAGGGTACATTCAAATGGCCCGGGCACTTTGAAATTAGCCTGACCTTAGTAACCTAGACCACAGCAGACTACCGGGACCTAACCTGTACAAACTACCGGGACCTAACCTGGACAAACTACCGGGACCTAACCTGTACAAACTACCGGGACCTAACCTGGACAAACTACCGGGACCTAACCTATACAAACTACCGAGACCTAACCTGGACAAACTACCGGGACCTAACCTGGGCAAACAATATTTATTGAAAGAATTACCATTTTGTAGCAGTGTTGCCAGATCCGGCTAGGTCCCAGTATTTTGACCCGGTCATTTCCAGTACTTTACCACAGTTATTTCCCGATAGTCTGCCCAGGTTAGGTCCCGGTAGTTTGTACAGGTTAGGTCCCAGTAGTTTGTACAGGTTAAGTCCCTGTGGTCCGCCCAGGTTAGGTCCCGGTAGTTTGTCCAGGTTAGGTTCCGATAGTCCGCCCAGGTTAGGTCCCGGTAGTTTGATGCGGTCTAGGTTAGGTCAGGCTAATTTCAAAATGCCCCATTTGAATATGACCTATCTTGGAAATGGGGCATTTGTGGAGGAAATGTCATAGAAGAAAATAGTCTTAGAATGGTCTAAATAAGTGGGTAATGAAGGAAGAAAAACCGTACGCAATAACGGCAATTCTTTCAACATTTACCGAAATAGTTATAGAAAGCTAAAATGGTGTAAATACATAAATAATAATAAAAAAATTTAAACCACAAACACCACGAACAACAAGAAATATACAAACACCCATATTTTAACCTATAACAAACCTTTATCTCTTCATTAACTATATAAACACCTTGTCAATTTATATATCAATAATACCTACAACATCTCCAATAATTATACAAAGTTAAAATGGTGTAAATACATAAATAATAATAAAAAAAATTAACCCCAAAATAACAACACCCATATTTTAACCTATAACAAACCTTTATCTCTTCATTAACTATATAAACACCTTGTCAAATTACATATCAATAATACCTACAACATCCCAAATAATTATACAAAGTTAAAATGGTGTAAATACATAAATAATAATAAAAAAAATTTAAACCCCAAATTGCCACGAATAACAATAACAGGAAGACATTTACATATACCCATATTTATACCACTAATAAATCCTTTATCTCTTCAATAACTACATTAACACCTTGCCAATATACATATCAATAATATCTACAACATCCCAAATAGTTATACAAAGTTAAAATGGTGTAAATAATGATGTAAAGTGTGTTATTGTTACCCGCAACTGGTCCTCCGTATCTGCCATGTTTGTTTGGGTTGAGATCAGTGTTGCCAGATCAGCTTGGCAAAATTACCCCAACTTCAACAATATCAGCAGAAATTTTCCGCTTTTTTATTGTTTTTGTTTTTACCTCAGCTTCAATATCATCATCATCAATAGGAATTTCCCCCCCCCCTTTTTTTTATTATTTTTTTTACTTTAGCTTCAACAACAACAACAACAGAAATTATTAGTGAGGTTGTATTGGGGAGCGAGGACTTACGCATCTCTGGCCTCACTTGTTGACGCCAGCCACACCTGCGCACCGAGCCTCACCCCGCTCTTCTGGGACTGTATAAAAGCAGGCTGCATGGGTCAAGTTCTAGGCCCTAGGGTCGGGTATTCTACAACCATCCATGGCCCTGTCAACACCTACTGCCGACCTCACTACTTCCCCTGCTGACCATCTTGTTGGCAGGGTGAAGTGGTTTAACCATTTGAAGGGCTATGGCTTTATAACCTCTGACGAGTGAGATTACTTCGTCCACAGGAGGGACAGCTTTCTCTCTGCTGCCACCACCTCACCATCACCACTGGGGGACGGAGAGGAGGGCCCTGGAGGTGTCTTTCACTGTGGAGGAAGGGCGTGGAGGCTACCAACATAGCGGGACCTGATAGTGGGCAGGTCCTAGACTCACTCCATGCCCGTGGGAGGAAGACGGCTGATGCCCAACCACCGCAGCGACGGCAGCAGCAGGCAGACATAGTCACCGTCTGCACCAAGACTGCTGTTGCCTTAGCTGCAGAAAGGCTAGGTCGTCTCTCTGACCTCCTCCTGGACATCTTCAGGAGCAAAACGGACTCACCACCACCCCCTCAGGCCCACCCCCGTCGCCGGTTGCTGTTGCCTCGCCCACTCAACCGGGCGAACAGCGTGAAGGCACCAATACCACCACCTGAGCCTTCCCAACTGGACTCTACAACGGAGGAGAACACTTAGGACCCCAACACCAGTTCCTGCTCTGCCTCAACCGCCACCAACGACAACATGGACCTGGAAGACTGAGAGGAGTGACAGACAGCAAGGAAGAGGAGGAGAAGGATGGATAGCTAGTCACCGCTACCACCACCTGTTGTCACCGCCTCCCCTCACCTCGACCTCTTCTCCCAATACATCTCACGCTACAGGGACCCCGATCGACGTGTTCCAGATTCGGGAGGTGTGGACGAGCAGAGTAACAACACCGTCTGCTTGTCCACTCTCCAAAGGATCATCACCACCGACCTCCTACCAACTAACCAACCTCAACCAAAAAGTCAAACAAGAAGAAAAAGTAGATTCACAGACACCACATGAAAATACTAACAGGCGACACACAAAACACATTTCTCCACATATACACACGTACACAAACTATATCACACTATAATTTCATCGCCTTAATTAATGACCACTACGACAACAACTCTAGGATCAGTGACCTGGCTCAGTAGGGTCACTCACCACCAGCAGCCCTCCTGGAAATACCTTCTTGCCCACTCCTGCCCACTTATAGCTGCTCTCCAGTTTCTGCTCACCTACCTATCCAACTGCCCAACTCCTGCAGCCCAGCCTAACTCAAGTGCTCGCTATCCATTCTTACCTTAAGGGGGTGCGGGAGTAGGGGACAGGCTTGGGGGGTGCAGGAATAGGGGGACAGGCTTGGGGGGTAGAAAGCCTGTCCCCTATTCCCGTGGTGTTATACAATAAATGGCGTGGTGCATGCCGGTACCATGACTCCATAGAAACAAACAATACAGTCATCGTACCGGTACCAAGTTCTGTACCGACACTCTTTCATGGGCACAATAGTGGGGAGTTGGGCTTACCTGTGTAGCGGTAGATACTTTAACCAGTCTGTTTCTTGCCTTATCTCCCCTAAGCAGTGTCTACAATACTTCTCTTAATTAATAAGTGTCTAGAATTCTTTCTCTTAATAAGTGTCCATGATTCTCTTTTAAGTAGATAAAGGGAAAGGCAAAAATAAGAGACTGTTTGTTGGTGAGTAAGATCTGCATTGATTTCTATTCCGGTGAGGGCACCCGCTACTGTATTTTTCTTGCCTGCCAGGTGCTTGAAGGTACAGTTGAACTCGGAGATGGCTGAGAGATGTCTACGTTGTCGTGGAGACCAGTGACATCTGTTTGTCTTGTGAAGGCGTGTACACTCGATCAAAAAAGTATCGCGCATTTCCCTCGTGAAACTTTCTGACACCTAAGACGATGGCAACTGAAAATGAGCTTGTTTATCATGAGCTGTAGCGATCATTTACAGAACCATCGGACCCCACCTGCGCGATACTTTTTTGATCTAGTGTACCTGGGGCATGTGGTCAGTCTGAATGGTGAAAGTGACACCTTCCAGGAAGTGGTGAAAGTGACGGATTGCCTGGTGAACAGTAACAAGTTCTCTGTCCTAAGTAGAGTAGTTCTCAGCTTGAAGGAGCTTGTGGCTGAAGAAGGCCAAGGGGAGTACGTGGTCGTCTTCCAATGTCTCCTTCAATCTCTCGTTTTCTTTGGATGGCCAGTGACGCGATGCAAAGGGCAGTAAGCTCCTCCCCTTGAAATTGATACCTGTAGTGGGGTGTTATTGTCCTGACCTGGTATATCTCTTGGCCTTGGTCTGAGCTATGTGGACGTGTTTATTCCACGTCCGCATGCCAGCGTGAGGCTACAGGATGACGAGCCTCTCATTTGTTGGGCCCGCCAGCACAGGTATAAGGCCCAAGCAGAGGTAATTTCCCCTTACCAGGTTAACTTACCAGGCTCACAGCAGCAACGGCTAGGAGCAAACAGAAGCCCAAGTCAAGGCTAGGGTACTCCAGCCAGGTGTTCAATCATAATGGCATTGGGAATAAAATGTAGTGGCCTGCAATCAAAACAACAAACAGCCTCTCATTTTAGCCAATCAGTGACGCTTGTGGTGAAAGGCCAATGCTGAACACCATGGACACCTATGGCTGGCGATCACGGGAGAGTACACTTGTGATACGAAATCCCTGACCAGAGATGAACGGCAGGCACCACACACACACACCCTGCATTCGAACTCAGCCTCTATAGGTGTACTGGGTGGTGGGGAAATGAACAATACCAGGCGATTCAAAGCTTTCTGCTCCTCACACTCTGGTCAGAAATTATGTATCACGAGAGTACATACCTCATCAGACAGGGAATCTTATATGGTCTCTTTGGAAAATCGTCTAAATAAGAATCACCACCACCACCACATTCACTACTACCACAACTACAACCTTCACATAAATAGAGAACAAAATTAAGTAGACAGTAATTAGAGAGAGGAATTAAATCGAGGTCCCTAGACAACCGGCAACAGTTAACTCAGATCTATTAGGCTGTGAACGAGAGAAAATTAAATGTCTCAAAATTATGGTACAATTGTCAGCACTTGTAATTGGTACAGGGAAAATGGGATTGGCAATGCTTTTCTGTATCAGTTATAAGTGCTGGCAACTGTACATACATGATAGTTCGCACTTAATGGTACAGTTGCCGGCACTTATAACTGGTACATTAATTCAGATCAGCTGTTAATTAATCCTCTTTTCGTGTACCTATTATAAGTGCTGGCAATTGTACATACATGGTTCGCAGTTAATGGTACAGTTGCCGGCACATATAACTGGTACATTCAGATCAGCAGCTGTTAATCCTCTTTTCGTGTACCTGTTATAAGTGCTGGCAATTGTAAATACATGGTTCGCACTTAATGGTACAGTTGCCGGCACTTATAACTGGTACATTAATTTAGATCAGCTGTTAATCCTCTTTTCGTGTACCTGTTATAAGTGCTGGCAATTGTACGTACGCAGACACTGAATTATTGTACATGTAGGTATCATAATTATTGTACACAGAGCAAACCTGTATAATAATAATAATAATAAAATTCCACACCATCTTGATAATTATTTCGTGTGGTAGAAATTTCCCCATTTACTCTTTTTTCATTGGTACCTCAAATTCCCCATGTCTAGAGAAATTTCCCCATATCTGGTAACACTGGTTGAGTTTGAACACTACAGCAAAACAAAAGAATATCCACATTTATTCACACATTATTATTATTAAATTATTATTAAATTTTGCACTTATTAACAACATAAATTTAAAAAAAGCTAGATAGGATTTATAATAGGTGTGTACAGAAAAGGAAGGATTTTATTTGGGTTTTTATTCTTTGGAATTGAAAATGGCGCCAAATTTAATTATCTGTATTATAAAATTATTAAAGCATAATTTTTAAAAGATAGATTTAGAATAGGTGTGTACAGGGAAGGAGGGATTTCATTTTTTTTTATTTTTTTTATTACTCTTTGGAGTTGAAAATGGCGCCAAATTTATTTATTTCATATTTCGCTTCTACAGATGTTTTGATAGAGTAATTTAATTCACACTCATATGTTAATGAATTAGCAGATTAATTAATTAAGAAGAATGAAAAAAATACAAAATAAAATAATCGATTCTTATATCTATACACATCTCTTTATCTGAGCTCTAACTGACAGAAGGGTGACCTGACATACCTTTTCACCTCATGTCTGCCCCAGGACAATCTTTTAAGGAGTTTTTATTAGGTCGCTTTTCACATTGGTTAATTAATAATGCTCCAATTTGCATGAAACTTTAATGCTAAGTAGTTAATCCTGGTCCAACCCTACACCACATCCAGACACCAACTGGTAACCACGTGTTTTGCTTCACCGCCTTCCTCTTCGTCAATCATTTCTTTTTTCCTGTAATCTATATTTTCACTTTCTCCTCAGTATACTCTAATTTCTTTACTTTATGAATCTCTCTCGTTCATATGATTCATGTAATTTTACATCCTAAGTACAATAGTTCCATTACATTATACTCCACGTATTAAAGTTTTGACCTTATTTCCTCACCACCCATGAGGTAAACATCCATTCTCCTTCTCCTGTACAAAATACTGGCTTACTCTGAAGACAATTTCCTTTTTTTTATATGAAGGTGGGAGGTTGTTTGGTGAGCTGCCATCGTGTCAGAGTCAATATGGAAAATGAACAGTGGGAGCATTGTTGTTTTGGGTTGCAGGGGAAAGTACCTCTGCTTATGTCTGTACTGGCGGGCCCAACATGACAGACAGTGGGAACACTTGACAGAAGTTTAAATACTCCCCTGCCTTGTTAATTACCTCCCAGGAGATATATATGTACAGTGTTCCAGGTGTTGGGAGTGATGGGTATTGCCGCTCATGATAGTTTTAACATTTATTTTTATTAAGGAACGAGTATATATATCACTTCCATTTCTTCATAAAGTATTATAAACACAATTGTTGCATTACATACCCAACTTAGAACTATGACCAATGTCAAATAAAAGTAGCAACATATTCGTAGCACCACTGTGAAATCTGTATGCCACATTTCTATATTATTACATAAAGATGTTGCATTATAAAATTTATTTGCTATTGACATACTCAAGTATATATTATAAAATTGTTTTGTTACGTGTTCGGGTATTTTACATTATATCACACAAGCTACGAATCGCTAGTTTAAGAAACGTGGCGACGCTGTAAACGGTGACAGGTCCCTCACGTCCCCACCCAAACCACATTTTAAGAGTGGTTGGACTATAGTGCTCGTGACAGTACACTCGCAATCCAAAATATGTATCCAGTCTGCTTTGGGTTCCTTCCTCTCGCACCACCGAGCCAGACGCCCTCACCCATACACAGTATTACACACTCGCACACCACACTGCTTGGTTCACCACAACCTTACCTGAGTTGTTACCTATCAATAAACTGCCTTGTACTGCACATCGAGTCTTCAGCAGGATGACTGGGTGATAACGTCCCATATTGTTATAATAATAATAATAATAATAATAGTCCTAGTATTAAAAACTTTCAATTCTTTAACGCAAATAATAATAATAATAATAATAATAATAATCCTAGTATTATTTCACACTTTCAATTCTTTAACGCAAATAATAATAATAATAATAATAATAATAATAATAATAATAGTATTATTACACACTTTCAATTCTTTAATAATAATAAAAATAATAATAATAATAATAATAATAATAGTCCTGTGTGTGTGTGTGTGTGTGTGTGTTCCCAGATTACCGAAGCATCAAATTATTGGTTCATATTAAATTAAACACTATTAAATTAAAATTGTTGTGGTCACAGAAAAGAATGAAAGGCTACGAGAAGTGGTCCATAGTAGTTGCCGGTACATGGAAATTTTCACAAGATCTTAAGATTTTTAGAAACACCTTGGGATTTTGGAATATGTTGTCGAAGTTTGAGGGATTTCTTGGGGCTCTTGTAAATATCGGGAAATTACAAGTAACTCTTAATAAAACACAGTTAAAGTATCAGATTTTCTACATTTAATTATTTTTAGGTTCATTCATTAAACACAAACTAGCAAAACCTTCTTGTGTAAAGTTTAATATGAACGAGTCTTGGGATTTCTAGGGAATTTTTTGGAGAATAATATTGGGAATTTCCATAACTGCTGGCAACACTGGTCACAAGTGAGGGGAGACTGACTGACTGAGGAACGATAATCACTTCAATCTTCAGTATGGCTCAGGCCGCGATGGGGGGAGGACGTACCGCTATTCACTCCCACCAAACTCATAACATTTCGACTACTACAACCACAACCAGCCATGAAGAACAACTTAATAACAACCACCAAGAACAATAACAAATACTGAGTTACGAGTGTACATAGAAGAGTTATAGTTATATTATTATTATTATTTAATATTTAATAACCAAAAAAAATCCTCGATATTTTTTCATGTAAGTATAAAAAAAAAAATATTTATAATTAATAAGTAAATAATTGTATATTAATTTTGTATATCCACATTATACTGTAAATCATACATAATTATATACATATATACATAATTAATTTACATATACATAATTAATATTCATAATAATTATATACATATACATAATTAATTTACATAATAATTATATACATATACATAATTAATATACATAATTATATACATATACATAATTAATATACATATTAATTATACATATACATAATTTACTTCATTATAGACTCGTTGAAGAATATAGATTAATTAATATTATGTTTTGCCAAGCTTATGTGTATATGTGTGTATAGTTCATTATACACACACACATACATACACACACTTCATTATACACTCGTTGAAGACTTATGTATGTGTGTGTGTATATGTGTGTGTGTATGTGTGTGTGTGTGTGTTTTGCCAAGCTTATGTGTATGTGTGTGTGTGTGTGTGTGTTTTGTCAGGCTTATGTGTATATGTGTGTGTGTATGTTTTGCCAGGATTGTGTGTGTGTGTGTGTGTTTTGCCAGGCTTGTATATGTGTATATTTTGCCAAGCTTATGTGTGTGTGTATGCGTGTCTGTCTGTGTGTGTATGTATTGCCAAGCATATGTATGTGTGTGTATGTGTGTGTGTGTATGTTTTGCCAGGCTTGTGTATGTGTTTGTGTGTGTGTGTGTATGTATGTGTGTGTGTGTGTGTTTTGCCAAGCCTATGTGTATCTTTCTGTCTGT
>JAWQEG010008965.1:0-23325 GCA_033782935.1 Petrolisthes cinctipes
ACTTCCACTCCGACGAATTCTCAAATATTATGTAGGTCATATGCGTGTGGAGAATAATGGGAGATAGGTTTACTGGGGTGAAATATTAATTAATGTTTGTAATGAGAACATTAGCGTACGAGTGCGAATCTGTACACACACACACACACACACAGAGAGAGAGAGAGAGAGAGAGAGAGAGAGAGAGAGAGACAGAGAGAGAGAGAGAGAGCAGAGACAGAGACAGAGACAGAGACAGAGACAGAGACAGAGACAGAGACAGAGACAGAGACAGGGACAGGGACAGGGACAGGGACAGGGGACAGGGGACAGGGACAGGGACAGGGACAGGGACAGGGACAGGGACAGGGACAGGGACAGATAGACAGAGAGTGAGTGAGCGAGATATAGTGAGTGAGGAAGGGAGGGAGAGCGGGATAACAAAGAGACAGAGATAGGAGAGTCAGAAGTAACATTATAACTTCAGAAGGTCAGCCTTTCCTCTAAGCATAAAGTTGGCCTCGACCTTACGACAGGCACTCCAACAGGCAACAGTGGTTAAAGGAGAGAGACGAGAAAGGGGGGGGGGGAAGGGCGTGGAGAGAGAGGATGGGATGTGAGTGAGAACATGAAAATGAAAAAAAAAAAAAGATGATAGCAAAATATAAATATGCAAACCAGAGAGAGAGAGAGAGAGAGGAGAGAGAGAGAGAGAGAGAGAGAGAGAGAGAGAGGAGAGAGAGAGAGAGGAGAGAGAGAGAGGAGAGAGAGAGGAGAGAGAGATGAGAGAGAGAGAGAGAGAGAGAGAAAGAAAAGGATAGTGGGTTGTGGTGGTGGTGGTAGGAAGAGAGTTACACAGACCATACAGTCTTTGCACTCACAAGAGAAGTGGTGGTCTTGGTCTGAACACTATACTGGAGAGAGATATGTGTTCCCCGTTAAACCTGTGAAATAAAAGGAGAATACAACAGCCAACTCTCCTGCCTTCCGGGAACATGTTGTACCGATTGAAAATATAGAGAGAAATATATAGAGAAATACAAACAAATTATAGAGGAGAACTATAGACAAATTATAGAAAAATATAGACAAAATTATAGAAAAAATATAGATAAATTGTGGGAGAAATATAGAAAAATTTAGTGAAATTATAGACAAAAATACAGAAAAAATATAGAAAATATAGACAAATCATAGAAAAATATAGACATTATAGAAAAAATATAGACATTATAGAAAAATATAGAAAAAATATAGAATAATATAGAAAATAATATTTGCTATGACAGGATTACATATTTACGTGATGGAAACTTTAACTAACAGAAAAGTCCAATAAATGGAGGTTAGCGAGTCCTTCAAACGTTGCCATGAAACACCATCTACATTATAATAGTTTGTTTCGTGGCAATAGTCAGGAAGAATCAGAAGCCACCACCAGGTCTCGTACACGATCACAGGGTCTCTTAACTCCTACACAGTATGTCTAGAAACAAGACCAGATTAACAATAATGGTGGCCTGTTGCTTGAAAATTTTAGTTTGGAGGAATCAGTTGCCTCCAGATTTACCAACACTGCAATGCCCCCTTATATACCAGAGCCACTAGCCGTTCTGATGGAGTTTTTATTTACACAGTAAATTTCAAAGCAAATTGGAACAAAAAACATCTATTTTTCTCACAAATTAATGTTTCAATTTCCGTATTGGTTTACTGAACACATTTCCACTTGCTCTTTTTATAAGCACACACACACCCTGACAAAAATATCCGATTATAATGAGAAACACAGATGCTGTTCATCAGTTCGATAAGGTAGGTATTGGCTCGTACGAGGTCATCAAGGTTTTGGCACCTATGATCGTCGCGACACTGTACTAACCTATACCTCCTGAAACACTCTCTAAGCAGCGAAAATATTGGTGTCTGGGAAGATGGATAGACAGATCAAACAGACCAGACTAGACACACTCCCTAAGTAACAAATACTCCTTAGTGTCTAGGAAGATGGATGGGCAGATCAAACAGACCAGACCAGATAATCTTTCCACGTAAGACTTTCTGCGGGGGAGAGGTCTAAGATCGGTTTCCATTATTCATCTTCTCGTATTGATTCAGTGCCCTGTGGAAAGGAGATGGGAGAAAGGGAGTCAAAAATATTCTTGGTTGCTCTGACCGGGGCTGTAAAAACACGATAATGGAGGAAATACTTCTATTTTCATTGCAGTACTTGTAATCTCCTCTCAAAGTCTTCCTCAAGTATGTACTGTTCATAATGATAGATAATTATATATCGCTTAATGGAACACACAATTTTAGCAGAATGTTGTTTCTTCTGGTGACATGAATACTGTCAGGAGCCTGTTGACCTTTGAATAATATAAAAGGTGACCACAAGCAACTCTCACATTAATATTACCTGCTAAATTTATGAGTTACTGGATCTCTCTGTAAACGTAATTCAGGAAATCTCTTCTACGTAATATTATCAAGACGATAGTTAATGCATTTAAAATGATGCATGGAATAGATCATTTTTATCCAATATACCTTGTTCTCAGCTTCATATTGAATAATATTTACTTTATTTATTATTAAGTCAAACCTCAAGCAGCGAACAAAATAAAATCGTATGTGAAAAACCAACCAACAAGAGACAGACGACATGTGTCACAAAATATCCAAGTCAAGTCAGACAATCCAGTGTCTCTTGTCGCCAAATGTCACTGTGATCTTTGGCCCGTAGTGCATCAATTGCTTTATTTTATTATTATTATTATTATTATTATTATTATTATTATTATTATTAATTATCATAATAATAATTAGGCTATTATTATTATTATTATTTTTTTTTTATTATATCATTATTATTATTATTATTATTATTATTATTATTATTATTATTATCATTATTATTATTCATCCATGGCTATTGAAAATATGCAATGCTCGGGAACTTTAACTAATTTATTGACTGATTTTCTAAGGTTAAACTTGATCAACCAAACCTAAACAATTTCAATGCTTTCACTAATACACTGAAAGACTAAAATCCTTGATGAATTCGTTTCGTCCTGTACATTGTAAGACCTTGAAAAACATCCAACATAAATTCATAAAACTAATTGCATCTCGTACTTATTAAAAAAAAACACAAGGCAATTTAGATCATGTTGTAACAGGCGTGAAAAGCTATTAAGAAAGCTCAGACCTGAATTTAATGGTTGGTGTAAAAGTAAAGGAACTCCACCACAATTTAAGCTATTAAGCCGACCCCTGGAGGCGGCAGTCAAGCCTCTGGATTCTGCATGAACAAGGAAAAAGGTCACGAAAGCTCTTGAGGAAGTGGGAATCGCTCTCCCAGAATACGACCTTCAGTGCAATAAGTTTTTCTCTTTGTTAATACAACGAAAATAGCTGGAATATTGACAAAAAAACAAAACAAAAAATGCTTCCTACCTCAATGTGAAAGTATAGATATCTTTGCTTATTGAGAAGTTGAAGTCTCATAATGTTCCGTCACCAGCATAAAAGGGAAAGTACAGTACAGTACAGTGTTGGTAAATCTGAAGAAACTGATTCCTCCATACTATTCCAGGCAACAGAACACCATTATTTTTGCTTATTTGGTCTTGTTTCCATTAATACATTAGATAAATCAAGGCATTCCAATGTACCAAAAGTGTATTTAATACCTACCGTAACCCATTAAGCCTTTGGATATGATGGTAAAGTTTTTCGAGTTGAAAGTAAAATCTTGCTGAGTATGACACAGGAACCTCGTATAAGTACAGTCACAAGCACTAATAAGTATTCAGGTGTGCTTCGAATACCTAGAAACAGTAAATAAATGCACAATAAGATCTCTATTGGAATTCCTTCGTTGGTGAATTAGACTGATCAAAGCTTCAACCAAAGCTGTATACTTATTATTGCTCGTGACTGTACGTGTTCATGTTGAAGGGGTTTTTAAGGGAGCAAGGTGTTATTGGGCGAATTGGGAGCTACGGATTCCTCCAAACAAGGCCAGGAAACGGACCAACTGTACTGAGGTTGTTTCCTGTCACTGTTTGGAAGAATCATTGGCCTCTAATTCTCCGGTAACAACAAAGGTCCCTTAAGCCACTAGTGGTCGTGTGATTTAAGGGGAAATTCTCTTGATGGTGAATTGGAAGGTCTCTTGATTCCTCCAAACTATGCCACGAAACAGTTCCCCTATTAGAACCACTGAGGGGGCACCTGTTTTCTGGCAGAGCTTGGAGGAATCAGTAGCCCTTCAATTCACCAACAACAGAGTCACCCCTTAAAGGTGTACCATACAAGCTTTTATTTCCTTGTTCTTCTTTGCCTCGCCTTGCTCCCTGTGGTCAGTTTGGCTCAGTTTAGTTTTGCAGTTGTCTCCTCAAAACTTCAAAAAAAAAAAAAAAAAAAAAAAAAAAAACAGGTTGGGGAATGAAATAAGCCTTAAGGGTAGATTCTCTAGTTGGTAAATTGGAAGGATGCCGATTCCTCCAAACTATGCCAGAAAACAGACACCCTCACTGGCAGAAATAGGGAATCAGTTTCATGGGATAGTTTGGAGGAATCACAGACCTTCCAATTCACCAACAAGAGCATCTATCTCCCTTTAAAGATATAATACGGTGTTGGTAAAATCTGGAGAAGGTGATTCCTACACTTTATTCCAAGAAACAGGCAACCATTTATTTTTGTTAATCTGGTCGAGGACGAACAAAGGCGCTCTAATTTCCCCAAAGTATAATTATTACGCCATTAAAAAGTTCTGGAAAATCAAGAAACCCATCTCAGTGACGCTAGTAAAGGCGAAGATCATTATATTCAGTTCAATAAAATAAAACATCAGTCTCATTTTCCTTCACCCTCTGGTCAGTGTAAAGTTTCCTCTGTCCTTCAATGATGCTGCTTTGGGCAATTCAGAAAAGAAAACACTCATGCTTTTGTAAGACGCAAATCTGAAACGAGTACGAGGATAAAGGACGGGGACGAACAAAAATATTGGATTCGTGCAGTGAACTCTTTAAGTTAGTGTTTTTTATTCCTCTGGTAATCAATATTTGGTGTGACTGTAAAATTGTATGCTATTCGTTCACGTGGATTGTTTATGCTGCAAATCTATAATCATGCATATCCAATTATTCTAAACTTTCCATGCATAGCCTATACATAATTTTACAAGTAACATGATTAATTTTGTGAGATGGTGTTCTGCGCTTCCTACGTCTCTTGGTCATTGGGTGTGAAGTCGCCGCATTATACCCCGAGTACTGAGCGACTAACGATTATCTTGACGAGGGAGGGTTCACTCAGAGATATGTGGAGAATCTTGGTCCGCGGGATGAATGAAATTAATTTTCCTTCTCCCGCTCTGGAGTCGCATTGTGTTCACACCCTGAGCCAAGGACGAGCCAAGAGAGCCGCCCCCTTCTCTCGTCCCTTGTCCACTTTGTTCCTCATCAGGGAGTTGTTAATTCTTCACTGCATCTCTTTGTGCCTTCCTGCTCCCCTCCTCCTCGCTAGACAGGGTGGACGACATTTTTAGATGTACTAATCCCGGGGTTACTCGACCGGGGCTCCTGGCCGTCTCTCTCTTCACATCTGGCTGTTCACATAATCCCTCCCTCCTCACATATTGGACGTTCAATTACAGTGTATCAGTTCAAGTCTCCTCCTTCACATTAATTAAGCTGGCTGTCCACTTATTATTATATTCAGTAGATGCTCCAGCCTCAGTTGATAATAGGGGTAAACAGTTCCTACCAGTTTTATACTTGCTTTGACACTAACCAAAAATTTCCAAGCATCCTATCGGTATAGTGATTGAGACAGTGTGATTCAATTGTCTACGTTCACCGTCTCATAAATTATGTATCTTGTATATATGTATAATTATATATCATGATTTGTGAACCTGCACTTACGAGTATTGAGAGAGAGAGAGAGAGAGAGAGAGAGAGAGAGAGAGAGAGAGAGAGAGAGAGAGAGAGAGAGAGAGAGAGAGAGAGAGAGAGAGAGAGAGAGAGAGAGAGAATGTGAGTGAAAGTGAGAGTGAGAGAGAGAGAGAGAATGTGAGAGTGAGAGAGAGAGAGAGAGAGAATGTGAGAGTGAGAGTGAGAGTGAGTGTGAGTGTGTGACGTGAGTGAACATCGTTATCACTAATGGTATCAACGAGGGAGTTTCATGGGGTTATGTGGTCATTTGATGGGCTATTTATCCTTCGTTAGGGAGTATGAAAAACTGCCGTAGGTACATGACATTCAAATCTCTATGTCACTTCCTCCCTTGCCACCTCTCTCTGTAATTAATGTATTGACATGTAGTTACTCATAATATCTTCTTGTTAACATCTGTGAGGTTTGTACAGTCAAGGAATAATCTATCTACACCCCTTCTTTCCCCAAAATGTCTATTATTATTGAATTGGTTACCAGAATCCGCCTTGACCTCCACTGAGCTATGAAGAAACATTATGTTGCTCTACACTCAAGCGATAATACCAGTTTAAAATAGTTTTTATTTTTTTTAACTTGCATATTCGAACGATTGAACATTCTTGATGAAGCATAATAATAAGCTTAATTTTCTCTCTCAATTTGTTTGTTCACTAGCCCGTGCTCCCCCAGCAGCCACGCCGTCAGGTATGATGTGGACGAAAGGTTCCTGAGTGGAGCCGCTAAAATATGGATGAGCAATATGCATAATGCGGCTCTCCTTCGTTTGATCGTGCAACACAAGACTCGTGGCAAACATTACATTATGTAAGGCAAAGTATAAGCACATTTGGCACTGTTGATGACACACAACTTGATGTTTAGGAGTACAGTAAACACGGACATGAGGCTACAACTTGACACGATAATATTTAAATGCCACCATAACTTTCTGAATACATTATATATACTTTACGAGATACACAACACACAAAAATAATGTCATCACACACCACTACAACATGAGACTGACATGGCATACAGTATACTTTAGCCAACTCGACCTGACATCGTAAAAAATATCGTTAAAGAGGATAGGAGAACAGAAGGGTACAGCAGCAGGCAGAATAAACAATAGACGACGGTAAGACAAGACACGACAACCTCCATAAATTTATTAGCCAGGTGGCAGGTGGCTGGTGGCTTGTGTACGCTGCAAAGAGAAGAAAGAATGAGAAAACTGGGAGGAGAGAGGACAGCGAAAACTACAATATTGGTACACGGGATGGGGATTAGAAAGCGAAAGGAAAATATAACTAAGGGAGAAAGATGGGGGTACCACGATGTATAAAGGGATGATTAGAGAAACAGGATAAGATTAGAGGAACGAGAATTGACTGTGGAAATAGATGGTTAGAAGAACACGTGATGCCTAGGAAAATAGAAGAGGCTTTAAAGGCAAAAATTTCGAGAAGACGTTAAATGGATTAGTGTCGGCAGTTAGGGCTGGTTGACAGGATAGTGGTGGGTGGTGGTGGTGAGTGAGGGTGTGTGTGTGGTGGGTGGACGGGATGTAGTGGGTGTTGGTGGGTGATATGTGTGGTGGGTGAAATGGGTGGTGGTGGGTGAGGGTGGTGGTGGGAGGACGGGATATAGTGGGTGTTGGTGGGTGATATGTGAGGTAGAGGGTGGTGGTGTGTGAAATGGGTGGTGGTGGGAGGACGGGATGTAGTGGGTGTTGGTGGGTGATATGTGTGGTAGAGGGTGGTGAGTGTTGGTGGGTGGTGGTGGGTGATATGTGTGGTAGCGGGTGGTGAGTGGGTGATATTTGTGGTAGAGGGTGGTAGTGAGGGTAGGTGGTGGTGGGTGATGGTGTGTGTTGGTGGGTGATATGTGTGGTAGAGGGTGGTAGTGAGGGTGGGTGGTGGTGGGTGATATGGGTGTTAGTGGGTGGTAGTGAGTTTGTGTGAAGGACAAGAGTATAGGTGGCGTGTTCAAGAGTCAGAAGGACAAGACCAGAAGGGAAGGGGAGGTCACAGAAGGGGAGTTGACAGGGGGAGCAGGGGAACATGGAGGCAGGGGATCAGGCTCAGAGGCAGGGGCAGGGGGAAGGGGAAAGAGAACAGGAAGACAGGAAAACATGGAGGCAAGGAGCAGAAGGTAAAAAGAAAAGGAAAAAAGGACAGAAATTCAGGATGGAGGGGAATATGAAACATGAAGGAACGAGTAAGAAGTAAAAAAAAAAAAAAGGAAAAAAAGGAAAGAGGGACAGAAGAGGACAGGAAGGAGAGAAGCAGGAAACATGGAGGAAGGGCCTGAAGGTAAACAGAAAAAAAACTGAAGTGGAACAGAAGAGCAGGGAGAAAGGGAAGCAGAGAGCAGGGAGATAAAGCGCTTGGGAGAGGATGTGTTGACAGGAGGAGGGGTGAGGGAGAATGAAGAGTGCAGGTGTTGGTAGGAAGAGGGGTGAGGGAGAAGGAAGGTTGCAGGTGTTGGTAGGAGGAGGGGTAGGTAAGGGAAAAAGGAGGGTACAGGTGGTGGTAGGAGGAGGGGTAGGTAAGGGAAAAGGAAGGGTACAGGTGGTGGTGGTAGGAGGGATAGGTAAGGGAGAAGGAAGGTGCAGGTCTGGCGATAGCTGGGATAAGGGAGAAGGAAGGTTGCAGGTGGTAGTAGGAGGGATAGGTAAGGGAGAAGGAAGGTTGCAGGTGTTGGTAGGAGGTGTAGGTAAGGGAGAAGGAAGGGTACAGGTGGTGGTAGGAGGAGGGGTAGGTAAGGGAGAAAAGTGGGTAGAAGTGATGGTAAGAGGAGGGGTAAGGAAGAAAGGAGGGTTCAGGTGGTGGTAGGAGGAGGGGTATAGGTAAGGGAGAAGGAAGGGTTGCAGGTGGTGGTTGAAGGGTTTGTGTCGACATAACTACTAATGATGGGGCCTGGAGAGTTAGTGTGATGCCACAGTATTACCCCGTGCCTTGCTAATACCCGCTAATCTCAACAGGAAGGAGGAGGAGAGTGCAGGGTGGTGGGGCTGCTAAGTGAAGAGGGTGTGGAGGAGGTGGAGTGAAAGATGGAGGGACGGGAATAAAAACGCGGAGGAAGAATGTGAGGGAGAGAGGGAGGGAGGGAGGGAAAGAGGTAAGAGGTGGTGGTGGTGGTGGTGGTGGTGGTGATGGTGGTGGTGGTGGTGGGGGTGGTGGTGGTGGAGGAGCAGGTAAGAGGAAAGAGAAGGGGAGAGCTGAGACACGGAGGAAGCCCAGAGGGAATTAGATAAGAAGGCGGTGAGGAATTGAGATAAGAGAAATGAGTGGAAGAAAGAGGAAGGAAAGTGTGAAGAAAGGAGTTGATAGCTGAGAGGAAGGTCAGTGGAGTGTGGTGAATAAATGAAGTGTGAGAAATAGATGTTGAGAGAATCAGTGAAGTGTGGTGAATAAATGAAGTGTGAGAAATAGATGTTGAGAGAATCAGTGGTGTGGTGAATAGATAAAGTGTGATGAAGAGTGAGAAATAGATGTTGTTGAGAGAGTCAGTGAAGTATGATGGTTGGATGAAGTGTGATGAAGTGTGAAAAATAGATGTTGAGAGAGTCAGTGAAGTATGATGGATGAATGAGGGAAAGGTGTTGTAAGAGTATGGGAAGTGTAATGTATGGATGGAGTGTGATGAAGTGTGAGGGATGGATTTTGAGAGAGTAATGGAAGTGTAATGTATGAATGGAGTGTGATAAGGTATGAGGGATAAGTGGTGAGAGAGTCAGTGAAGTGTAATGTATGAATGGAGTGTGATAAAGTGTGAGGGATAATTGGTGAGAGAGTCAGTGAAGTGTAATGTATGAATAGAGTGTGATAAAGTGTGAGGGATAAGTGGTGAGGGAGTCAGTGGAGTATAACCTGAGGGACTGTAGGAAGGAGTAGACAAAGAGTAGATGACTTAAGGGACCCCGTGATATAGTAAGAAAATCGAAGGTAAAACGAGTCCTTCAAATATTGCCACGAAACACACACACCTATATGGAAGGAGCTTGTTTCGTGGCATAGTCAGGAGAAATCAGAAGCCTCCAATTCCCATACACGATCACAGGGTCCTTAAGGAATGTTGAGAAATCTTGGACGAGTAGAAATGTTACACTTGTGAGAAAAAGAAAGTAAAAGGGGAAATTTGCAAAAGAGGAAAAGATACAAAAGGAGGAATTATTATAAGGAGAAGAGATAATCAGGTCTATGGGGGTATACGAGGAGGCCGGGGATGATATGAGGTAAAGAGAAGGTCAATTATCAGGTAAAAGAATATAAGGAAAGGAGAGAAAATTGCAAAAGGTGGAGATGGGAGTATTGGGTGGTGGGTAAGAAGATTATAGGAGAGAGAGAGAGAGAGAGAGAGAGAGAGAGAGAGAGAGCAGTAAGTGTGAAGGAAGTAAGGAGGGAGAAAGTAAAAAGTTTGGGAGAAGGTATGTGAGGAACCGTATGTAGGAGTAAGGTTTGAGAGGTAAGGAGGGATGTCTGTCTGTCTATCTGTCTGTCTGGGTGGCTCTCTATCTGTCTGTCTGGCTGGCTGGCTGACCGTCTGGCTGGTTGGCTGGCTGTCTGGCTGAGAGGGTGTGTGCAAGGAGGTGGTATTCAGGGATGGAGGGGAGAGGGGGGGGGGTGAAGGCGTTAATGTAGGTTATGTGAGGCGTGGGTAATGGATGTTTGTAAGGGTCATCAGTTGTGTCTGTGTGCGTGCTCATGTTTTAAGTGGGATGGGAGGTCGTGTAGGTGAAGTATGTACGATTTGGGTTAACGTTGTGTGTGTGTGTGTGTGTGTGTGTGTGTGTGTGTGTATGTGTGTGTGTGTGTGTGTGTGTGTGAAAATGTGTGGAATGCACTTATGCTCAAGGTGTGCATGTATAGAAAGGTATGTGTCTATCTGCCTGCCTGTATGTATGTGTGTGTGCGTGTGTGTGTATGTGTAAGAGAGTGTGTGTGTCTGAGTATGTTAATGTCTAAGTGTATGTGAATAGGCTGATGTGAGTGAAAGTGAGTGCGTGCATGCAAGTTGATGAGAAATGTACGTGTGGAGGGCAAGTGGCCAGGGAAGGGGTGAGGGGGAAGGAGCGTTGTGGTAAATGAGAATGGTGGTATGAGAGGTGATTTGGGAGAGAGGGGATCTGGTAGAAAAGAAGACTAGTAAAAAGGAGTATACTGACAGAGTGGGAATTGGACCCAAACTAGCAGGATTGAAAAACTGGTACTGGAGGATACTGGTAAAAAGGAGTACTGACAGAGTGGGAATTGGACTTGGAACTGGTAATGGAGAGGACTGGTAAAAAGGAGTACTGACATAGTGGGAATTGGACTTGGAACTGGTAATGAAGGGGACTGGAAAGAAGGAGTACTGACAGAGTGGTGACTGGGTTAGATTGGTAGAAAGGGTAACTGGCAGGAAAGGGGACTGATAAAGTGGATGGAACACTGGCAGAGAGAGGGAACTGGCTCAGAGGGGGACCAGTAGAGACAGAGTGGTAGAAAAAAAAAAAAAAAAGGATAGCAGGAAAGAGGATAGGCAGGAAAAAGGGACTGATAAAGAAGGAGACTGGCAGAAGTGTGAGTTGGCAAAGAGTGAGGAGGGTGTGTAGAAATGGGAGCTAGAGGAGAGAGAGGAAGAAGTAGAGAGGCGGAGTGATAAAGAAACACGGGCTGGCATGCAGAAAATGTGAGACGTGTGTAAATAATGTATGGTGGTAGAAGAGGCTATTACCATTGATTTAATTTATGTGTGAGGGTAACAGCACTGATGATGATACCACTGGCGGAATATAGAGGCGGTAGGGGTGTGGACGGACAAAGTATATGGTGGTAGAGGGAGGAGATAATAGAGTTAGCGGTGAAGGTAAGTATGGAATAGAGTATATATATGGATGGCAAGAAGCCTGTTATCACCGTGTGTTTCCATGTGAGGGGAATATAACATGCTGAGGAACTGGCAGACAAGAGAAGTTACAAGATAAGGTACCACTAGCCAAGGGGGGTTTGATAAAGAAGACTGACTGGAAGGTGTAGGAGAAACATGAAGCAGCACTGACGAAGGAAAGGAATAGCAAAGCTGAGACTGACAAAGAATAAAAGTGAATGAGAAGGAACGTGACAGAGACATATATTTGCACAGAAAATTAGACACACTGGAGGAGTTTAACGAAAAAGATGACAACAAAAATTATGACTGAGAACGAAGGAACTGACAAAAAAGAGGAAAGTAACTATGATGACAAACTGAATAATATACAAGATTTATAATGAAGACCAATACATTCACATAAATAAAAATGTGATGAGAAAATAATAAGATGTTCTGGCTGAGAATATGAGCAAGGACAAACAAATGATTGTGTGACAGGCACCCAGATCTGTAGTCAAAAATGCATGGAGTGTGTTCTAGTGTGAGAAAGAACAGCAACACTGATAATGTTTAAGTGTGATATGCAACAGCAAGAGTAATGATGTTCAAGTGTGAGAGAGAACAGCAAAAGTCGTGATGTTCAAGTGTGAGAGAAAACAGCAAAAGTGATGATGTTATAATGAGAGAGAACAACAAATATAGTGATGAGAGAACAGCAACATTGTTGATGAGAGAACAGCAACATTGGTGATGAGAGAACAGCAACATTGGTGATGAGAGAACAGCAACATTGGTGATGAGAGAACAGCAACATTGTTGATGAGAGAACAGCAACATTGGTGATGAGAGAACAGCAACATTGGTGATGAGAGAACAGCAACATTGGTGATGAGAGAACAGCAACATTGGTGATGAGAGAACAGCAACATTGGTTATGAGAGAACAGCAACATTGGTGATGAGAGAACAGCAACATTGGTGATGAGTGAACAGCAACATTGGTGATGAGAGAACAGCAACATTGGTGATGAGAGAACAGCAACATTGGTGATGAGTGAACAGCAACATTGGTGATGAGAGAACAACAACATTGATGATGAGAGAACAGCAACAGTGATGATGAGAGAACAGCAACATTGATGATGAGAGAACAGCAACATTGGTGATGAGGTTCCGGGTAAATTTACGATAATGGTGGCTGCCAGCCGGCGTGATGGGGCGTCAAAAATTAAAGGGGAAGGGGCTTGTAGGGAACAAGAAATTAAAAGGGACGGAGAAGGGGAGTGAGGGGGGACCTGAAATTAAAAGGGAAAGGATGGGGGGGCCTGAAATTAAAAGGGAAAGGATGGGGTGCCAGAAATTAAAAGGGAAAGATGGGTAAGGGGGTCGTGAGAGGGACAGGAAATTTTTAAAAAGGAAGCAATTTGGACGGGGGGGTCGTTAGAGGGACAGGAAATCAAAAGAAGAGAAGGGAAGGGGAATTAGATAGTGAGGGAGCGTCATAAAATAATATATGTGAAAAGGAGGAGAAAGGGGAAGTGAGGGTGGTACCAGAAAATAAAATGGAAGGGGAAGGGGTCGGTCGTGAGGGTAGGGGGTCGAGTCATCCCAACAACCACCACTTTGATATCCGTTTAGCGTAATAATGTTCTCTCATCTCCGTGATCACCAACGCTTGCTGACCTCTCTTTAGCACGCTCAAAATTCCATGTGCGACTGCGAGTGACGACCGATTTATCACAGTCCATTCATACGGCGAGAGAAAATGGCAACAGATTATTAGGTAGTTGAAGACATGTGCTTCTGTTTTCATACCGTGATGTAATCGATAATGGCGTCATCATCATCATCATCATCACCACCATCACCATTTTATTATCTTCATCATCACCATCACCATTTTATTATCTTCATCGTCACCATCACCATTTTATTATCTTCATCATCACCATCACCATTTTATTATCTGCATCATCACCATCACCATTTTATTATCTTCATCATCACCATCACCATTTTATTATCTTCATCATCACCATCACCATTTTATTATCTTCATCGTCACCATCACCATTTTATTATCTTCATCATCACCATCATCATTATCACCACTGTTATGAGTAATTTTTATCATCACCATCATTATCACTGTCATCATCATCATCAACAACAACACCACTAGGTATTATTATCACTGTCATTTTCATCAGCATAGACACCATCATCATCATCATCATCATCATCATCACAGTCATCATTATCATCATTACTATTGTCCTCATCGTCATCATCAACAACAACAATAGGGCCAACAACATCAGCGGAATAAACTTTGAATGTCTTTCTTTCACGACCTCCTCCTCTGCCTGGGAATTTAATTTGTTCTCGGAAAAGTTGTCTCGAGATTTTGTATGATTTGCATCAGACCTGAATGCATTGGGTTTTATTTGTGTCACTCTTTGTTTTCACACTTTGTACGAGGTCTGTGCTTTTGTGGGACTTCAAATGAGTTTTAATGAGTTTTCTGTATTTTTATCGTGATGGTGAGTGTACAGTATAGCGTTGTTTTGTTGCTGTGGCTGAGAGGTTAATGTTGCTGGTTTACAGGCTGCTTATTTTCCTGGAATATTTGCTAATCCCTTTAAGAAAGTAGGCACTTATAGATGATTAGGCTATCTATCTAAGTGGAAGGGTGGATTTTTTTTATGCCTTTCAAGTACAATGGTTTAAAAAATGACTCGGTTATACTTTCCCAACCAGAGTTAAATGAGGATGCTACTCATCTCAATAAAACTTCGAGGTTCTATGGCCCCAATATATCTGAGTTAAGGATTGGTTAATAATAGCAATACACAAAGTAACTATAGCAACTATAATCCTTTCCATGATGCACTGGCACGATAACCCACGATATTGGATTATTGAAAAGCCATACACTAGACACGCAATGGGTAATGTCAACACCAACGCAAAACTCAGTTACCTTTACGAATGACGTCGAAATAATCTGATTCCGTCCTGGGATTTTGTGCACCCAAAGCATGGAATACCAAACACTGCTGTACATGTGTTGGGAAAGTCGAGCTGTCTCACTATTCAGGGTGATATAAAAAAATGGACTTGCACTTCCCTTCACTTCAGTGTTTCTTAGCAATAGTTAGCTTCAGTTACATGGATATCGTGCAGCTCAGTTGAAGCATTTGTATTCTCGTCACAGCGAACACGATTTTTTTTTTTTTTTTTTTTTTTTTTTTTCACTTTTTAACAAGAGGCCAAAGAACAGTCCATGATATTTCTGTGTGATGCAACTACCCACTGCTTCAAATACTGTGAACTGAAGGGCAGAGGGATGGAAGCACCTGGTAACAGTATTATGTGGGGGAGGACAGGCAATGGTTGGTGTAGTATTGGTTGGAAGGAAGAGTATAGGAGGGTGAACGGGTTGTCTGGCACTGTACATACATACATACATACTAGTACTCTTACCACAAGGAACGTGAAGGTAGCAGAATTTCCATTATAACTTTATTTTCATATTTAGTTTTGTAGTTTTTTTAGTTTTCGTATAAGTTTGAGTTACGAGTTGAAAAATGAGTAGCTGTTTGTAACATTAAGCTGGTTGCCTATGCTATTATTTTTATTGAATTTTCCAACCCTGGACATAGGTTTCATGCCCGTTACCGAGGCCTGGGTCAATAACAACACACACACACACACACACACACACACACACACACACACACACACACACACACACACACACACACACACACACACACACACACACAACGCACACACACACACACACACACACACACACACACACACACACACACACAGAGTATTGGTTAAGCCGTCTAATGTGTCCTTAATTCACCCCTATATGTGTCGAAATGGTTGTGTGTGTCTGTATATATATGATTAATTAAATTCTGCATAATACATTCCTAATATGCCACACCAATAGAAACACGAATAATCCTGCCACTCTCCCTTCATTAGTAAGAGGAGTCGGGTTGCAGGGGAGCAGATTTAACCCTCTTACTCCATAAAGCCATGTTCGTGGTATTTCAAGTCCTATTAACATGAACGTAATTCCTCTGGTATAATTCCTGTGCTGGTATTTCTCTCCTTGGATGTTGAAGTCACTCGTATTATTATTATTTTTTTTTTTTTTACAATGTAGCTCTCAAACTTAAGGGAGTATCATATATACTTTTGGTACATTGAAGAGTCATGATTTCTCCAAAGTATGCCAGGAAACAGGACCCAGATATATAAAAATAATGGTGTCCTGTTGCCCGGAATCATTGTTTTGAGGAATCCGTTGCTCCAGATTCACCACCAACATCAATGAAAGTATTATATGCCTCCTTAAGGTGTTAATTCTTTTTTGGTACATTGGATTGCCTTGATGCCTCCACAGTATGCCAGAAAACAGTACCAGTAGAGGACAAATAATGGTGTTCTGTTGCTTGGAATAGTGTGGAGGATTCAGTTGCTCCAGAATTACCAAAACAAAATTTAATCCCTTAATTACGAAGCAAACCTCCCATAAAGATTGACATCCATCTAAATGAGGTATAATGTATACAGTGTTTTCTTTGTTTGTATTTGTATGTCATTATAATGCTTAATTAAGGGGAGGGTACAGTTTTGGCATTTTTGGAGATAATGATTCCTCCAAACTATTCCCAGCAACAGTCCACCATTTTTTTTGTTAATCTGGTCCTGTTTCCTGTCAAAATTTGGCGTAATCAAGGCACTCTAATGTACCAAAAATAAACTCACCCCTTAAAAATAGAATTATATTGTTGATGCTCAGGTATTCATGAAGATTCAGATTTGTGATTTGTTTATATAAATTTAGGATTATTCCTCACACTGTAAATCTTGCTATATCTCTCTTGTTTCTTTATGCATCAGATAACCAACTAAAAATATGTCAGTAGCAGGATGGAAAAAAACAGCTGACGTTAATTCGTACTCCTGAATTCACTTTGATTTATTATTTTGCTGGTTAAAAGAGTTAGTTGGCCTTCCTCACTACACGTTGAAAAATATATGTATGTATATATATGTATGTATGACCAATGAGGAAAGGAGAGAAAGAGGGAGGGAGAAAGTAAGGCAGTGAAGGAAAGAAAGAGAATGAAATCGAGAAAGAGAAAGAGAGAGAAAAGGTGGAAGCGAAGGAAAGAAAGAGAACAGGATAGAGAAAAAGAGACGCGAGACGAAGGAGGGGAGGCAAGGAATGGGAGGGAAGGAAAGAGCGAGGAAGGAACGAAGGAATGAAAAGTGAAAATGGAAGAAGGGAGACAAAGAGACCTGAGAGACCGAAAAAGGAAAGAAAACTAGAGGAGAGGTTGGGAATGAGGCACAAGAGGAGTAAGAGAGTGAGTGAGTGAGAGGGATGGAGAGAAAAGGAGGAAGGAAAAAAGAAGATGAAGGAAGGGGAAGGAAGGGAGAGGGGGAGGAGGAAAGGAGGGGAATTGAGGAAGATGAAATTGAAAGGCATATGGAAGGAGAGAGAGAAAGGCCAGAGTGAAGATGGGGTCGAGAGAGAGAGAGAGAGATAGAGAAGTATAGGGAGAGGAGAGAAGGCCGAAGGTAGCATAGGGAAATGAGGGAGGCAAGATTAATGGAGGGAAGTGAGGGAGGAAGCAGTGTGAGGAGTGATTGGAAGATGGCAAGAGTGAAGGGAGGGAGGGAGGGAGGGAGCAAGAGAGACAAGAGTGAAGGGAGGGAGAGTAATACATAGGAATACATATGATCCTCAAACACCAACCGATCTGATGGTCCTTGAGAGGCTGCTTTTGTTCTGCTATGCTAACTTGTCTACTGCGATGAGGGAAAGTATTGCAAAGAAGAAGGCTCCTCTACACCCACCACTTCCTCCAGCCTAAGTTGTGCAGAAAGGAAGAGATAAAACGTAGTATGGAAAACCTAGCAGGGAATTTATATAGATATGTTGTGAAAACCCATGAACTATATCTGCTTAATTAACAATGAAATGTACGGTGTGTTAAATTCGTCGACTCCTTGCATTATTCTGAAATAAACCAAAAAATAGGTAAAAATTTAGATGTACCGAGCTGTAATTTAAGATCGTGATCATCCCAACACATTATCTCACTGCAGCATGTAGCCACGTAATGAGAGATGGAAAGGAGGGAGGTAGGAGTGAAGGGAGGGAATGAAGAGAGGCAGTAACAAGAGGAGAGACGGAAGGCAGAGAGGAGGGAGAGGCGGGCGGGAGGGAGGAGTGGAGGGAAAGACGGGAGGGAGGAAGGAGTGGGGGGAAAGCTAAAAGGGAGGGAGGGAGGGAGGGAGGCAGGAGCTGGGAGAGGGAAACAAGGCTATAATGATATTCTCTTAGTGAGTTCTGTTCGTATTCATCTGCTTTAATCAATCTCTCTAATTGCATCTCTTTACCCAAGTGTAAATACATATGCTATACAATATTCATATAACCTATCCCTTCCATTTTCACTAATAATGAGCATGATGTAACAACGATTGAACTTTTATTTTTTCTCACTCATATTCTGTTGTTTTCTCCCTGTGACTCCCAAATCCAACACTCATGCATTCATACCTACATATATCATTAAGGAACTCTGTGATGTAGTCAGAAAATTGGAGATAAATTAGTCCTTTAAATATTGCCACGAAACACCACCTATATGGAAGGAGCTTTATTCGTGGCATGGTCAGGAGGAATCAGTAGCCTCCAATTACCATACACGAACACAGAGTCCTTAAGGGTAGATTCTCTTGTTGGTAAATTGGAAGGCTATTGATTCCTCCTAACTATACCAGAAAACAGATGATATCAGTGGTACTAATAGGTGATCTGTTTCGTGGCATAGTTTGGAGGAATCTGAGACGTGGAATTCGCAGTACAGTAGGTGCTTTCCTAAATTGGTAGAGCACCTTGTGTTTACCTTCTTCAGCCTCCTTCCATCATGAAAGAAGAGAACAGAGATCCCAAACACCTTCCTTCACACATTCAAATCAACCGGGCGAGTCAAGTCACATAACCCTTAAAGGACCCTGTGATGTAGTCAGAAAATTGGAGATAAATGAGTCCTTCGAGTATTGCCAATAAACGCCAACTGTAAAGACGGAGCTTGAATCGTGGCATGGTCAGGAGAAATCAGAAGCCTCCAATTTTCATACACGATCACAGGGTCCTTAAAGTCGCATTCGTGGCTTTACTTTCAATCGCATTTATTTGTGGATTTTAGACTTGGGGGGGATCTTGTTAAAATGACATGCATTCGATACCTTCCATAACCATAACAGAAACCTGAATTTTGTATATATATATGTCCCAGTATATTAATGTGGTTCACGTGCATTAAACATCACATGGCCTTTACATAGTACATATACCAGGGGCTCGATTGACATTACTAAAATTTTGGTCATTATTTACCTTGTCAGTTAGCGATCATTGCACACTCGCGAATCAAACGCTCACTGCCCAGGCCTTCCGAAAAGTCCTAAATTAATCCCCGTGATGTAAGGGTTAATGAGAAGGGGCATGAGGGTGGGGGAGAGGGGGTACGGGAGGGAGCTGAGGAGGTAGGGAAAGAGGGTAGAGGAGATAGGGGATGGGGAAGAAGAGGTACGGGAGAGGGCTTAGAAGGTAGGGGAGGGGGTAGATAAGATATAGGTGATGGGGAAGAAGAGGTACGGGAGAGGGCTTAGGAGGTAGGGGAGGGGGTAGAGAAGATATAGGTGATTCGGAAGAAGAGGTACGGGAGAGGGCTTAGGAGGTAGGGGAGGGGGTAGAGAAGATAGAGGATGGGGAAGAAGGGGTACGGGAGAGAGCTTAGAAGGTAGGGAAAGAGGGTAGAGGAGATAGGGGATGGTGAAGAAGAGGTATGGGAAGGAGGAAGAGGAGGTACTGGAGAAGGGAGAGGGGGTATGAAAGGAGGGAGAGAATAGAGGGGAGAGGAGGTACTGGAGAAAGGAGAGGAGGTACGGGAGGAGGGAGAGGGGATATGGGAAGAGGGAAAGGAGGTATGGAAGGAGGGAGAGAAGAGAGGGGAGAGGAGGGACTGGAGGAAGTTGAAGAGGTACTGGAGAAGGGAGAGGAGGTACGGAAGGGGGGAGAAAGTGGATGGGAAGGGTGGGAGAAGGGGTTGGGGAGGAGATGGGGCCGCAACACCTCCTTCCTGCCTTCATGTTAAGTGGCCAAGATAATACCGGCTGAATTGCAGTCTAATGATGCCTCCAACCCATGCCCACACACATACACACAAGATAATCCACCTGATGCTGTATACTGAGGCTGTGTGTGTGTGTGTGTGTGTGTGTGTGTGTGTGTGTGTGTGTGTGTGTGTGTGTGTGTGTGTGTGTGTGTGTGTGTGTGTGTGTGTGTGTTTAGTGGCACTGCTTGGAGGAATCAGCACCAACTGTTCTCCTATTCCTCCCAACTGGCCTCCTATTTCCTCTAGCAATTGTCCTCCTATTTCCTCTAGTCATTGTCCTCCTATTCCATCTAGCAATTGTCCTCCTATTTCCTCTAGCCACTGTCCTCCTATTTCCTCTAGTCACTGGCCTCCTATTTCCTCTAGCCATTGTCCTCCTATTTCCTCTAGCCATTGTCCTCCTTTTTCCTCTAGCCATTGTCCTCCTATTTCCTCTAGCCACTGGCCTCCTATTTCCTCTAGTCATTGGCCTCCTATTTCCTCTAGTCACTGGCCTCCTATTTCCTCTAGTCACTGGCCTCCTATTTCCTCTAGTCACTGGCCTCCTATTTCCTCTAGTCACTGGCCTCCTATTTCCTCTAGTCACTGGCCTCCTATTTCCTCTAGTCACTGGCCTCCTATTCATCTTCACAACAATACCTCACTCCCCTTAAGACCTTTTTCTTCACACTGCTTGGAGGAATCAGCAACAACTGGCCTCCCTCCTATTCAGTCTGACGTCAATATCTCACCCTCCCTTAAGCCCTTTCTGATTGTCCAAGTTAATGGCCTTCGTGTAGTGGCCGGGCATAAATCCCTTTTAACTACCCATGGAGAGACCTTGAGGGGGACGCTTGCTTGGTGTTCCTTTGTTTGGGGGATGCTTTGGAGGCTACGTATACCTCCAAGCACTACAGCAAAACAAGATTCCCTTACTCTTATACCGAGGTCAGGCTCTGTTTCCCGGCATAGTTTGGAGGAAGCGGTAGTACAGTACTGTCCTTTCAACCACCCCCCTCTCCCCGCTTCCTCTTTCCCCATTCGCTCGGTCGACTTCTATAAGCATCACAGTTGGTTCTCTGGTGCACTGATTATTCCCCGTAACTCTGGGTTCGATCCTTTGATGAACTCGCAAATAATATTATAATCATGTGGACTAATTAACCATATATTTCAATGGCGTTTTATATATATGTACTGAACATATTGAATTTTTATCACCTTTTATTTACCAATTTATTATTGTTATTATTATTATTATTATTATTATTATTATTATTATTATTATTATTATTATTATTATTATTATTAATATTATTATTATCATTATCATTATCATTACTATTATTATTATTATTATTATTATTATTATTATTATTACTATTACTATTACTATTACTATTACTATTACTATTACTATTACTATTACTATTACTATTATTATTATTATTATTATTATTATTATTATTATTATTATTATTATTATTATTACTATTACTATTACTATTACTATTACTATTACTATTACTATTACTATTATTATTATTATTATTACTATTATTATTATTATTATTATTATTATTATTATTATTATTATTATTTTCTTTCCTTTGTGGAGTCATCAATTGTAGTCAGATTATAAGGCTAAACTATGTTCTGTAATCTGGGTCAGCGAACAGCCTATAGTACACTACCTCAGTATACAAGTAAAGGCAACAACAGTATACATAACCCTACACTGACTTCCAACCCACGAAGCCGCCCAGAGTAAAAATAAAAAAAAAAAAAAAAAAAAATTGAATAGAAATAAAATGGATATAATAAAAAAAAATGAAAATATGAAAAAAAAAAATTGATGGGTTGGGTGATAGAAAACTCAGGTGCTTTTGGACTTCTAGTGTGTGTGTGTGTGTGTGTGTGTGTGTGTGTGTGTAAGCTTTTGTGAATTGACATACGCCACGTCCACATTCCAAGTCCATGTATTGAGGTGTGATGGGTTGGGTGGGGTGGGGTGGGTGGGGTTGGTGGAAGAGTGAGTAGGTGGGTGGGTGTGTGGGTGTTGGTAAGGTGAGTGGATGGTGGGGTTGGGTAGGCTGGTGGGATTGTGGGTGGGTGTGAAAGGGTGGATTGGTCGGTGGGTGGATAAGATGGGTGGGTGGGAAGGTGGGTGGTGGGATGGTGGGAGGGGGGATTGAGGGAGGATTGGGAGGTGGATAGATGGGTGGATTGTATAGGAGAGGTATAAGGGTGGAATTGGTGAGTCGTTGGGTGGATGGGATGGTAGATAGAATGGTCTGTGGTTGGATAATATGGGTGGAAGGGATGGTGAGTGGGTGGTGGGATTGTGGGTTGTCGGTGGGTGGATGGGTTGGTAGAATGGTGGGAGGATGGGGGGTGGATGGGGGGTTGTGTGGGTGGGGATGTGGAGGAGAGATAAAGGGGCGGGTTGAAAGGGGGGGATTGAAGGGGGTGGGGTTGTGTGGTGAGTGGGTGGGTTGTGTGGTGGGTGGGTGGCATTGTGGGAGGATGGGGTGGGGGGGTTTGTGTGGGGTGGGTTGTGGAGGAGAGAGAAAGGGGGGCGGGATGAAAGGGGGGGATTGGGGGTGGGGGTTGTGAGTGGGTGGTGGCATTGTGGGAGGATGGGAGGGTGGGGGGTTGTGTGGGTGGGTTGTGGAAGACGAGAGAAAGGGGGGCGGGGATGAAAGGGGGGGGATTGGAGGGGCGGGGGGGGGGGGCCTGTGTGGTGGTGGGGGGATACATGTACTCGACGGTATGTTTTCATTATATGCTGGTTGGTGGCATGCAGCAGCTGGACACAGTTTGAGGCAGGTTTTATTTATTCTTTTTTTAATATTATTGAATATATGCATCACCTAAAAAGTTATAGCAAATACATACATACATACAGTTGATGTCCGGTTTAAAATTTATTCAACATATCAAGTAAAGTTGGATGCACGAGTCTATGTTTCTCGTTATATCCTACCACTTTGTTCGCTATGGCTTCCGCAGCGTTGGTTTGGTCGAGGGCGAGTGATACTGTGAGAAAAATAATAAAAGGTAAAAAGTAGAGTCAAATATAAACATAGTGTTGTGTGTATCGGAAGATTGTTTTGCCTTTTTCTACTCGACAACGGGCTCGGTGGTACAGTAGAGATAGGAGACAGAAAGAGAAAGCAAAAAAAAACCTCGGTGGTAAGATAGGAGGCAGACAGAGAAAGCAATAGACTCGGTGGTAAAGATAGGAGCAGACAGAGAAAGCAATTAGACTCAGTGATAGAGATAGGATGCAGGCAGAGAAAGCAAAATACTCGGTGGTAGAGATAGGAG
>JAWQEG010008966.1:0-30845 GCA_033782935.1 Petrolisthes cinctipes
TCTCCTTCCTCTCTTCATTACCCTGCTCCTCTTCCTTCTCTCCTCTCCCTCCCTCCTCTCCCCTCCCTCCCCTCTTCCTTCTCTCCCCTCCCTTCCTTCCCTTCTCTCTCCTTCCTCTCTTCATTACCCTCCCTCTCTCCCTTCTTTCCCCTCCCTCCCCTCTCTCATTCCTCTCTTCATTACCCTCCTACTCCTCTTCCCTCCCTTCCCTCCCTTCCCTCCCCTCTTCCTCCTCCTCTTCGGTATTGGAATCCCATAAGGTGGACGTTTGCCACTTAACCAGGTAGGGCGTGTGTCGCAGAGTCCCAGCCAGAGGTCAGCCCAGTCGCCGGCCCTCCTTAAGTCTCTCTCTCTCTCTCTCTTTTTTTTTTTTTTTCCATTTCACTTATTTTTCCTATTCTTTTCTTTACTGAGAGAGAGAGAGAGAGAGAGAGAGAGAGAGAGAGAGAGAGAGACTATTCTTTACACACACACACACAGAGAGAGAGAGAGAGAGAGAGAGAGAGAGAGTCCTGTTAATGTCTTTATGGAGGGAGAGAGTCGATTGTATATAGCCTGTGGTCGGATGGCTGGGGCTATTAAATGTCGTAGTCAGGAATATGACCTTGATATCAGTAGTCGGCCTTCTGCTTACGAGTATGCATGTGTGCTTGTATTCTGGACTTCGGTAGGGTAACGAAGCCTATGTCCAAGGTTGGTGCGCCACACAAAATGAAATACAAGTATATACAAGTTTGCAAACAATAAAAGAAGGAAGGAAACGAGAGAGAAAAGATAAGAATAAGCAAGGGAAGGAAGAGGAGGAGGACGACCTGAGAAATATGGGTGAGGCATAAAAGGACCTGGAAAACATGCAGACCCACAACCAATCACAGACACCTCCCTCTCAGCCACACAAGAAAACTGACACCGCAGTTCTCCCGCAAACATTGTGCAATCAGAATATGCAAAATATATACATTTACCATGAGAGAGAGAGAGAGAGAGAGAGAGAGAGAGAGAGAGAGAGAGAGAGAGAGAGAGAGAGAGAGAGAGAGAGAGAGAGAGAGAGAGAGAGAAGAGAGAGGAGAGAGAGAGAGAGAGAGAGAGTAGAGAGTAGAGTAGAGTAGAGTAGAGTAGAGAGTAGGATAAAGAGACAGAAAAGAGTAAAAACACTGAGAAAATAAAACCAGGACTGAAATGAGATGTAGAGAGAAAGTCAGGCAACATTTTAGAACAGCTGGGGTCCGACATTCAACCAGGCAACCAACCAACCAAACAAGACAGACAGACAGAGAGAGGGACAGACAGAGGAACTATCAAGTAAGATGAGGGCCGGGGTAATGGCAAGACTCGGACCAGCTTACTACAAACACGAGGTATATACTGGTATAGCCTTAGCTTGCTATATCCTATCTCCCTCTTCCCTCCCTCCTTCCTCTCGATATTGTGGGGTGGCATTATCTTCTCCCGAGGTCCCGCCGTTTTGGATTTATTGGATGCCGTAAATTCCTGACAGCCATCAGTGACTGTCCCCGCCCGAGCCTTTTCCCGTGAATTCATTTGTCTATATTGGCCCATAACCCGGACATGTAGGTTATACTGATGTATTGCCACGGGTTGCATGAACGAGTAAGGGTGCATGGGTGTGGTGAAGGCTAAATTTAGGTATTCATTCCTGTTTTACTTACTCTTGAAAAAACTTGAATTATTAATGGTGAAATTTACATTGTCCACTTTTCTTATTGCCACCATTGTTGATCAGAATTTTTACTTGATTGATTTCATAAAGTTCTTCATTAAATTTGTACGTCATGTTAGAATACAATAGCCACAGAGGCGACAGATTCAAAGTGTGGTGATAAGCGATTGTTGCAGGTCTGACTCAGCCTGTACAAAGACAACACAGTATCTACACAAGGTAACAGTGCTAATTTTTCTCGAGATAAAAGGATATGTTAATGAAAGAGACTTTAGCACACTTGACCAGGACACCGTCAGTTTTTGTTATAATTAGTTTTATTTTTATTTATTTACTTTTTTTTTTTTCATCTTTTTGGTCATAGAAGCCCAGTGCGAGATACTCTATTAAACACTAACACCATGAATGTCCTCAGCTGATTGATAGATGTTTCTGGGCTGCTAAGTGGAAGAGAGTGACTGATACATGCATGGACAGTACACAATACGCATGTCACCAGTGGATATACTCATAGTGCTGCATGGTCCTCTGAACAACAAGTACTCTTCTTCATAAACATTGCAGAAGAGTTATGACCTCTCTAGGTGGGTCAACGATGTGCTTAACTAGGAGAAAATTGTTGGGTGGAATCGTAAGGAGGTCTAATGGATGGTACGAGGAGCACACGGTCGTAAACTAGATTGATGATCATATTATAATGTTGTTCTAAATAACTAGTGCCTGTTATTCGTGGAAATGGTCAGTAAAAATATAGGTTTCAGGCATGTTAATCTTAGTGCCTCTGCAGCACCACCTGACACGATATTACACTTCGAGACGATTACAATCTAAACACTTACGAGAGAGATCTTTAGCTACTAAGAGCTCTTGCATGACTAAATCACTTAACGCAAAAATAGGGTCTTTTCATAATTGATATTCTAGTCACAGATGAAATTATATACATCTGAGTCTATAATGTGGTATACAAATCCAACCCCAAAATATTGAAATGCTATTCTTCCTCATCTTTAATAAGTTCTTATCACAAAAAAATTACCTAAACTTATAAAAGTGTATTATATTCCTATATGATGTGACAGATTTTTTTGGAAAAGAAAATCACTCACTCGTCAGTATTTTAGTGTTTAAGAATCAAGGTCCGTATTCTGTAGATGTCCCAAGATGTCAGAAGAATATGTAAACGATATTAGGTCGGCTTTACCTCGTACGTACCTTGGAGCAGAGGGCCGGCTGGGAGTGTCGTACCTCGCTCACTGGCAGACATATCAAGCAAGTTGTTCCCCCTCTGGAATGTCATGATGGTCCTCTTTTATTTTAGTGCAGCAAGAGGACCAGGAGCCCTTTGGGGGAAGACGGAGTAAAGAGTGGTGGGAGGGGGGGAGGGGATAGAAGGCTCAGGAGGGAGGAGGAGGGGGAGGAGGGGAGATGGAAGGAGGACGGAGAAGAGAAGTGAGTAAATAGAAGGAACATGTAAAGAAGAGGCTTGGAAGGAGGACGAAGAAGAGGAGGAGGAATAAGTGGAAAGGAGAAGGAAGATGTATGCGAAGTGAAAAAAAAAGGAAGGAGGCTACAGGAAGAAAGTAAAGAGTAGAGAAGATTACAGACATAGATGAAAGAAAGGAAGGTGGAGAAAGAAAGATAGAAAAGTAGAGGAAGGAGTATAATGAAAGAAAAGAGAAAGGTGATGAGGTAGAGAGTAGGGGGAGAGTGGACTCAGGAAGACTGTGTGAAAGAAGTGATACGCTGGAAAAAGCAAGAGTGGGGGAAAGGAAAAATGATAAAAATAAACGTAGGTGTAGGAGGAGCAGTGAGAGGGAAAATAAGGACGAAACAAGATCTGGAGAAAGAGAAAAGACGACTTGGCAGATAGGGTGGAAAACTGCATGCTGAAAGGAAGATTAGCCAGGGGATCAGAAATAGAGGGATGAAAGTGAAGATTGTGTGTGGATCGAAGGATGGAATGGATGTAAGAATGTGATGAAGTAAATGAATGAAGAGGGCAGCAAGCAGTCCAGATGAATGTAGATGGAAAAGTGGGAATGAAAGAAATTATATAAAAAGAGCGGTGATTAGAAAATATGAAGGATGAGTGAATGGGAATGAGAAAGATGATGATCGGAAAGAAACTACGTGATTGATTTTGGTCGGGGGAGTGTGGGACTGAGCTTTGAAGATGGCGATTAGAAAGAAACTTGAGTGATTGATTTATTTGGTCGGGATGAAGGGGAATAAATGAAGAAGCAAAAGGGCAGAAAAATAAGATAGTACGTAGGAAAGAAAAAAAAAAGAAACAGGAAGATAGAGAAGAAAAATACGAAGGAATGAGAGAGCAAAAGGGAAGAAAAATGGTATACGTGAAAATTAGATAACAGGAAGAAAAAAAAGGTGCGAAGGATGATGTAACAGGTAGAAAACAAAAATAAATGTATGAATGATATAGCAAATGGGAAGAAAACAGTACGTATGAATGAGATATCAGAAAGACAGAAAAAAGGTGTACATATGAATGAGATAGCAGGAAGGAAGAAAAAAGGTGTACGTATGAATGAGATATCAGAAGGCATAAAAAAAGTACGAAGAAATGAGAAAGCAGGAAGGAATAAAAAGGTGCAAGTATGAATGAGAAAGCAGAAGGCAACAAAAAAAAAAGGTGTACGTATAAATGAGATATCAGAAGGCAAAAAAAAAAAAGTACTGTATGTATGAATTAAATATCAGAAGACAGAAAAAGGTGCACGTATGAATGAGATATCAGAAGACAAAAAAAAAAAAAAATAATAATAATACGTATGAATGAGATAACAGGAAGGTGGAAAAAAAAAATGTATGGATAATAGAACAAAAGGCAAAAAAAAAAAAAAAAAAAATACGAAGGAATGAGATAGCAGGAAGGCCGAAGAAAAGTGTACGTATGTATGAGAAAGCAGGAAGGCAGAGGAAAAAAAAAAAAAAAAATGAATTAGGTGTGTGGGTGTGGAGTGCCGGCAGCTGTACTGTACTGTACATGCATAAACAAGCTCCCTAAAGAACCGGGTGCTCAGTTCTCGCGTGTGCACCAGGAATTCCCTTTGATCTTCAGTGTCCATTACGGCGTGTTGGGGGCAGGGGGTGGGGTGGTAAAAGGGGTCGGGTGGGGTGGGGTTTTGAGGTGCTCCTGGGCTCTCCGCTTCACGAATATTTTATGGTGAGTCAATTATCAAAATGCAAGCATGGTGTGTCTAATTGTATGTGTGTGTCTAATTTTGTGTGTGTGTGTGTGTGTGTCTAATTTTGTGTGTGTCTAATTTTGTGTGTCTAATTTTGTGTGTGTGTGTGTGTGTGTGTGTAATTGTATGTGTGTGTGTGTGTGTGTGTGTAATTGTGTGTGTGTGTGTGTGTGTGTGTGTGTGTGTGTGTGTGTGTGTGTGTGTGTGTGTGTGTGTGTGTGTGTGTGTATAATTGTATGTGTGTGTGTATGTGTGTGTGTTTTGACGCTTTGTACCGATCCCTCTCTTTGTTATCTCTCCCTCTCTCATGCTGAATGTTAAAAGTGATTTTGGTATAGGCCTATGTTAGTAAAAAACCATTTGTTCTCGTAATAGTAATATATATTAAATGAAGTTACTTTGTTAAATGGTCCTCACCTTCTTTATTCATAATATCACAATATTCTAGAACGTTACATAATGTTTCCAAATCAAATTCTCTCAGTGCAATAATATTTTATGATGAGATTTCTTTGGGTTCTTTTAATTTCAGTGTAAGGGAACTAAAGGTATATTCCAATTTAAGTAATATAATTTATGCTGATAGGATGATGTCTAAAGCAAGGATATAGTATAATGTAAAGCTGGTATGTTGAATATACACTTTCAGTATTATTTTATTCCTGTATAATATATATATATATATATATATATATATATATATATATATATATATATTATATATATATATATATATATATATATATATATATATATATATATATAAGTTCCTGTCGTATTGAGGACCGAAACTTTAGTGTATGTATGTATGTATTTATGTATGTATGTATGTATTAAATATATGTATGTATATGTGTATTTAGTGTATGTATGTATTTAGTGTATGTATGTAGTGTATGTGTATTGTATGTATGTATTTAGTGTAAGAATGTATGTATGTATGTAGTGTATGTATGTATGTATTTAGTCCGTGAATGTATGTATGTACACGTGGAAGTCAATATATAAGAGTGCACAGCGTATAGAATCCAATACTCATACTGTCAATAAAATTCTCTTTCATATACACGGGCTTGGACCCCCTCGTAACCTACTGAATAAATATTAAGGAGGAGGAGGTAGTGTATCACAGGCAAATATCCAAAGTTTCAAAGAAAAGTTAGTTATTCCGGATATTGGTTAGAATAAAGTAGATGTAGTAGGATAAGTTGGGTCGTATTCGTAAGTGTTATAGCCTACATTACAACATATCCATTACCCAAAGCACAGGAAACCATTTTGTATGATATATATATTTTTTTTTATATACCTCGACTCTGCATGTAAGTAGAATCAAATGAAGTGTTTGTTGATGGGATGGTTAACTTTTTTTGGTATATGGAGCGGACGCCTTGATTCCTCCAATGTATGCCTGGAAACATGACCAGATAGTCTATGCAAAATTAATGTAATGGTGGTCTGTTGCTTGGAAAAGTTGAGGGGAATCATTTACTCCAGATTTGCAAACAGTGTCACTCATTATCACTCATAAACTTTGGAATATAATGTTTTCAGCCGATTTCTAGTGTTTGGGAATATCGAGACCAGCTTATAATTTCTCCCAGAAGAATGTTTATTGATCCGTAACCCAAACAATGTTGCTTTCTTAATTTTCTATATATTATGATGTAAATAGAAAATCGTACTGGTGTTGGTTAATTCCTCATTGACTCCCTCTCCAGCTCTTCAGTCATCCACTCCTCTTCTTCCTCCTACTTGAAAACTTCAGTCGAGATAATAGTGATAACATGACAATGGTGGAGGGGAGATATGTAGGTTCAGAACTCTCTCTCTCTCTCTCTCTCTCTCTCTCTCTCTCTCTCTCTCTCTCTCTCTGTGTGTGTGTGTGTGTGTGTGTGTGTGTGTGTGTGTGTGTGTGTGTGTGTGTGTGTGTGTGTGTGTGTGTGTGTGTGTGTGTGTGTGTGTGTGTGTGTGTGTGTGTGTGTGTGTGTGCTGTGTTAGTTTCAGTAGTTTTCATTTAGTTTCATTTTGTTTTCTCCTGTTTCTGTGTCCTGTAAATGTAGGTGTGTATTATTACTGTTGTCATAATAATCGTAACGCCTAGCTAAAATAGTTGGAAAAGAGGGGTGTATCACTTAAAAACACCCAGACGCTGACAATGGGAAGTAAATTGGCACTTAGGTGAAATACGAGGCATTCTCACGAAACTACATAAGTGCCTTGATTACACCCTCGAGCACTAAGCCTGCTAATGGTTTCTCTACACTTTCACACAACATCATTAAGAAGACCAGAGTATTGTGTGTAATCATAAGCTTGCCTGTATTTGATGAGTGAACTGAAGAACATTATTTAGATTTATTGTAGTTTTCCTTCAAATAATATACATAATTCCTTCGGACTTTCGCCACACAAGTCCTCAAGTGTATAATCATCTTGTACTAAATACCGACAATCGTGTAAAAGGAGTAATAGGGAGAGCTAAGAAAGGTTGGATTTTCACCCTCGTCACCCTAGTGTCCCTGAGAACGATGAAGACGATAAGGGGGACTAAAATATCGCTTTTGACACGGTTATATTCAGACGCAGGAAGAGCGATCGATCCAGAGCTGTTTCTTAAGGGACCCCGTGAGTGATGTAGTCAGAGAATTGGAGGTTAGAGAGTCCTTCGAACATTACCACGAAGCACCATGGACCTACTGTACTATTCATTAAAGGAGCTTGTTTCGTGGCATAGTCAGGAGGAATCAGAAGTCACCAGGTCTCTTACACGATCACAGGGTCCCTTAAGACGCTCTAGGTTTTCTTGAGTGCCGAGTCTGAAGAAGGAAGGATGAAGGATCTTAGGTGAAAGAGACTCGGGCAGGCAAGGAGTGTAAGGCTCATATTCGCTCGAAAGTAGTGGACGATTTTCCGCCTAATAGAAGGTTTCCGCATAGCTCCTTCTTGCCGCAGAAACGTTGTAAGACTGTGTGGTCGCTGAGTTGGTTTTCACTTCTTGCAGCGATGTCAGCGGATCCATTTTTCTCGTTCAGTTTCAAAGACATTTTTTCCCCTCTCTCTCTTTCCTTCCTTCCCCCTGCAGCCATTCCCTTCAATGCTTTCCTCTGCTTCGCTTCCTTCATTTCGCCTGATGTATTTTCAAAACATTGGTCTACTTCGGTGCTCATCGTGACGGCAGGAATTCATCTTTTTATTTTATTTTATTTGTAATTTTGATAACCAGAAGTTATATTGACAGTGTGGTATTATGCAAATGTAAAATGTTTTCCATAACCAATTCTTCAAAACAATGCAAAGAAACAGACCAAGTCAACCAAACTACGGTAGCCTGTTTCATGGAATAGTTTGGAATAATCAGTTGCCCCAAGTTAACCATCACTGCATTACTCTCTCTCTCTCTCTCTCTCTCTCTCTCTCTCTCTCTCTCTCTCTCACACACAAGTTGTTGCCTCTCACTCCTCAAGACCAGAGAGTTGGCGATCGATACAGCCTCGCGGATTTCACACAGATAATCGAAGTTTGACTGTCTATAGTGACGGGTGTATAGGAGGGACGTGTGGGATAGTGTACGTACGAATATAACAGAGTAATGGTTGATATCATTGTGGGAAAATATGGGTGAACGTGATTATTTTTTACATTGTTTGTGAGTTCCATTTGTCTTTCACTTATGTCCTTGTTTATTAATTTTATATGACGGGGGATTGAGCCGAAAAAGAATGAAAGAAAAAATATATCTGGGTTATGTACAGTAGATGTGTGACTCTATTGAAAGTGAAGTATGAGGTTGGATAAAGTAACTGTCGGATGGATGGATGGATGGATGGATAGAGGAAGGGACTGACGGAGGAAGGGAGGAAGGAATTCGTGTGCCTTAAGCCTGAACAGGAGTAGACGGCTGAGAGATATGAGGACGTGGGGGAAGAAAGGGAGGGAGAGGTTGAGAGGTTTGAAGTGCTACGTCGAGAGCTGGGAGTGAATTAAACATTTATAAGGCTGGAGAAAATGAAAACTTGTGTAGATAGATAGATAGATAGATAGATTAGATAGATAGATAGATAGATAGATAGATAGATAGATAGATAGACAGATAGATTGATAGACAGATAGATAGATAGACAGATAAATTGATAGGTAGGCGTTTCACCTGGATGCTTGTTTAAGGGAAGATTCTTGTGTTGGTGAATTGGAAGGTCTCTGATTCCTCCAAACTATACCAGGAAACAGATCACCTATTAGTACCACTGAGTGAGTGTTTTCTGGTATAGTCAGGAGGAATCGGTAACCTTCCAATTCACCAACAAGAGAATCTCCCCTCAAGTGCTCAAAAACCTTCGGCAGTCACATTGCTAAAACTCTATGGACACCCTATGCTTAGTTCAGGCAATAGACTTAAAAATAATATTCTTAAAATATCTTTGAGTCTGTTTGGATGAGGAGGAGAATGCATCACAGGTGCAAGTACTCCCAGGTTACTCAGGCTAAGAATACCTATTCTTTTGATATAAAAACACTCGTGTAAAAGCCTGTACAGCATTAACAATCTTTGATATCAGAGGGTAATGTGAGGCATAAATTTTGTGCTTGACTGAACAGTCTCTCCCTTAAAATTTCTTCGTGTCTGCTAAGTGAATAAAACATTCTGACTGCGAATTTATGTTATATTAAGTGAAGCCCGAACAGTCTTATCGAATGGATATCTTTATGTAATATATTCAATGTTTTATTCATAACTGATATATTACGCATATACAATATATCTGTACTGCTAATAGTTTCTAATCATCACTTCGCAAGAAAATTATGTGCCAGATAGGAACGTTAGCATCGGAAAGTAAAGGTTATAGTTTAAGGTCAGAATAATGTAAATTTACAGCCCCTGTCTATACCGGGATAATAACCTTTATATCGGGGTGCATGGCTTCAGCTGCTCCCTCCGTTAAAGATCATCTCACATTTATACGAAACGTTCTTCACTTCTGTTGCAGTATTTATTATTTTCCCGGGTATCTGTTTGTCTTTATCAACTGAATGTATCTATTTCAGAATCGTGGATAGTGTATTTACCAAGTGTGTACTTATGAAGGATAAATATTGTTCGCTAATTGGGGTTTACTGATTCATTCAGCCACAGATAACAGTCTACCTCAATACACAAGAATGGGATTTATTTTGTTGTAATGTTTGCAGGGCTAATTTTATTCCAATTCATCCCCAACAGATGTTCTCTCTTAGTCCTCTACTGATCTCGATAGTATTTGTGCAAACCACTGTAGGATGTTCAGGGTGGGGAAATGTACGTTATGTGGAAGGAGTGTTGTTGTTGCGTTGACTGCATGTGTTTACGTTCGTACCGTATATAAATAGTTTGCTTAAGTCATCGTTCATATCTGTGTGAAGCCATAGCCGGTGTGAACTTTTAAAATAAGCTTCTGGTCTAAAATTAAATCGAGGTACGGTTATCTCATATTCTGCTTCCTTTTTATATATCCCAGTGAGGGTACTGACATTTAGAGTGTGGGTCCAACTCAACCACGGCTCCACCATCACACGTGCCCTGGCCTTGCCACGCCCCTCTGAAAAATGGAGCCGAGTAATGGAATAGTAACGACTCTTAACAGTGTCTTTACTTATTCAGGGAGGTGGGATGAAGTCCAGACCGAGCTGGCATTACCGCTAACCTTTTGACGCATATCTCTTGCCCATCGCTCAACAACAACAACAACAACAACAAGTACACTACCAGGCTCCTCTTGTTACTATATTAAAGAGTTAGTATTATAATGGAATGATAATCTTGGTGACCGTACGACATCATATGAGGCTTGGGAACTTACTGTACATTCCTACTGTGCTGGTCCCATGTGTGCTGTACAAAAAACGTTCAGAGGCATCAACACTTTTTTGTCGTTCAGTGTGTGTGTGTGTGTTAAAGTACGAAGCCGCATTGCTCTTACGTTGAGTGGGACACAGACAATCCTGGTGCAGTGAGTGGATGGTGTGTGTGTGTGTGTGTGTGTGTGTGTGTGTGTGTGTGTGTGTGTGTGTGTGTGTGTGTGTGTGTGTGTGTGTGTGTGTGTGTGTATGTATGTGTGTATGTGTGTGTGTGTGTGTGTGTGTGTGTGTGTGTGTGTGTGTGTGTGTGTGTGTGTGTGTGTGTGTGTGTGTGTTTTGCAGCAGTTTGGTTTATACACAGCACTATATTATATTGTTTAAACGTCCTATTACATAATACGAGAACACATATGATAGATTACATTGCATTTTCTACATACCGTATACACACAGATGTAATAAGACATGAACACGCAGAAGTGATAATATTAAGTATCCACGTGATGTTGTAAAAAGGTTGGAGGTTAGTGAGTCCTTCAAACATTGCCACGAAACACCACCTATATGGAATTATCTTGTTTCGTGGCATAGTCAGGAGGAATCAGAAGCCACCAGGTCTCATACACGATCACAGGGTCCTTAAACGACTTGAATATGGTACTATGGATGGACAGTGGAAATCACAAAGGATCCTTTCTTACAAGTTTAAACCCAAAGCATTTTTTTTTTTTTTTACACAACTTCATTCCTATAAACAGTGTACGTAAATGTAGGATCTTTCTAAGGAGGTGTATAGTACAGTGTTGTTGTTGTTTATAATCTGGAGCAAATGATTCCTCCAGACTAATTCAAGCAACAGGATGACATTATATTTATTCATATGCTTCTGTTTCCTAGAGGGACATACTTTGGAGAAATCATGGCAGTTCAATATACCAATTACACTGTCTTACTAAAAAGAAAGACCCTGCACTGTTATTCCCTCCAGTGTCTTGCTCCTTTAATCATGTTAAGGCAACCTGGTTACTCACTACTTACTTCCTTCATTCCTTCCGTGTTTACATGTGGGTTATTCATTCACCATTGGGATTGATATGTCTGGTGGAAGATTAATATCGACACGCTCTCATTCCTACTCTCCAACTTCTCACGACCTAATCTTTGAGTTGCACGGAAATTTTTGATTAAGACTTGCTGATGGAAAATACGACGTCAGGTCCCCTCCTCTAGCTCCTCCTCTTCTTCGTTCCTGATCTTGCTATCTTTCTTTTTTTTTCTCTCTCTCTCTCTCTCCTTCTCCTCCCTCCTCTCCTTTTTCTATTTTTTCCTCTCCTCTTTCGTCTGCTCCATTCGCCGCCTCACACTGTCAATATCTTCGTTGCCGAATCAAAATAGTTGTGTATTCGCTCTCGACTTTTCCTTTTCTCGTCTTTCTCACTCTCGTTCTTCCTCTCGCTAATTCTCGCCTTCCATCCTTATCATTACCACTCCCTTCTTCCCTTACGATCTTTCATCTATCATTTTTTCTACTCTTTCCTTCCTCTTCCGATCACACACATAGCTATGCAACGATAATAACAACCACAAAAACATCAACACACACACACACACACACACACACACACACACACACACACAAACTTTTCTATGAGAGAGGAGGAAATGAGTAACAATCTGCAAACGTCACAGCTTTGGTCGTCAAGGATGTGATGTCGATTTTTCATTATCTTTATTAGACTGATATTTCTTAACCCTTGCACGGTATTGTGTGTGTGTGTGTGTGTGTGTGTGTGTGTGTGTGTGTGTGTGAATTCATTTAGAGTTATTACACACATATTATCTAAGACGTAAGTATTTATTAATTGCTTAAAAATATGATGTTTCTTTTTTCATCTTTGTTCATCAGTAAAATTGTTAGAGATAATTATCCATGACATTATAGGCCTTGTGTATGGGGCTAAGGTGTGGTAGTATAGTGCTGGTAAATCTGGAGCAACTGATTTCTCCAAACTATTCCAAACAACAGGCCATTATTGTGTGTGTAGTACATCTGGTCATGTTTCCTGACATACTTTGGAGGAATCAAGGCACTGCAATGTACCAAAAAAAAAGTATAATATCACCTTAAGTGAGAGGGGTAAGATGTTGTCGATGAAGTGAAAGTTAATTATTCTTGTAATTTGTGCCACAACGCAGACCAAACATAGACCAACTCAACATATAACGTTTGTGTTTTGTTTATGGTGGGCGATATCACGCTACTTTTATGGTGTGTAGTGTGTCCTCGTAATTTGTGTTTGCTCGTAATTTTACCTTTGTTTCGTGATGTGCATTCAGGGGGTCGGGACCGTTCGCTCACCAGCTGTTCGGAACTACCTCACGTTTCGGGTTTACAGGCGCTGTCAGGAAGGAGGCTTTGGTGTAGCGGTGCCTCCTTTCCTGAATCCCATTACCAACGGATGACAACATAAAATTTATATTGGTTAACATCAGGCTATTTTTCCTATCTGAGTGAAGCTTTCTTCTTGGCCTCCACAGGCTTAAAATTACTTTAGTTTATAAGTAAACAATGTGTGGACAAACACCAGACTATTTCAAATGATATTAAAAATAAGTTAGACACTTTGTCGATACGGGCTTTGCATACCCCCAATTCAAAGCATTATAAGTATGATTAGTTTTATATTCCAAGTAATAATGAAATACTGTTATTCCTGCACTTTGATGATTTATGCCGTTCAATAATAACCTAATATCATGTTTCATTACTTGAAAATAATTATAATTTTGAAACACCAATCCCAGTGACCTCTAAAAACTAAACAATTATTGTACACAATTAGTGTGTCATAATTATGTTGGAGGCTGTGATGAAGTTGGAAAACAGGGGATTAGGATTTTCAATATTGTGGCTATTATCGATGAAGACATGCATACACGAGTACATACATACATACTGTATATATAATTTTATAAGAGGCGACCAACGACATTTAGATTTTGTGTCTCCAACCCTTCCTTTACCTTCTCTTCCCTTTCCCTTCCTTTACCTTCTCTTACCTATCCCTACCTTTACCTTCCCTTCCATTTCCTTTCCTTTACATTCCCTTCCTATCATTTACCTTTTCTTCCTTTTCCTGCTTATTTTTCCCTTCACGTTCTTTCCCTTCCCTTCCCTGCCTCACGACTTGTGGGTTTGTCCGTGACCGAGCCAGCATCACCTCGACGTATTTCATTAAGTTTATGTGAGTGCGAGGACCCCTGCTGGCCCGGGTTCTAGGGCGGTGGAGAATTACAGGGTCCCGCTGACGTCCGCTCTCTCTCTTATTTTCAAGGGGACGTCTGAATATCCTTCGCCACCGACCATTAAAAAAAATAGCAACTCAAGCAACCTGCCCGTTCAAGCATTTCCGTAGGTACCCTCTCTACACCCGGGGCCTTTCCCACCTTCAGCCTTCCTGTTGTTTTTTTAATCTATACGTGATTCTTCTGATTCGTCAATGGATTAAAACCTTTTTGTAGTACCATTTTATTGTATTTGTTCTTCTTGTCATTTTGCAAATATGATAATATTATTGATGTTCATATAGAGTTAAGATGGTCATACTTACCTCAGCTCTAAATCTTATGTAATGAAATATAAACAGTGAGTATTTTCACCACTGATTGGTACACAGTTGGTTAATTGCCCAACACGCTAATGTACAGAGGTTTAGAGAGAGGAAATTCTCAACCAGTAGCCTCCACTGGTTATATATCTTCACAGCTCCAACATTCCCCTATCACTCTGACTTCTTTTTTTTTCTGTAGGGCAGGGGTGGCATTAGAAGGAATGAAAACTGAAAAAATAGGAATACATGTAAGTGGTTTGAGATTCACTTGTCCAGGGCTACATGGGAATGAGATTTGCCCCTGAATATTACGAGTGACTGTACTTCATCTCGCAATAAACTAAAATCTGGGAATGTCTTGTATGCATAATACTTAATCTCATGATATTCTCTCCTGCCCTTCGCCCAGTAATGATCAAGAGAGGCCATCTCATTGTTATATATCTTTATCCAAATACCTTCACCTCTTCTGCTTTAACCTTCCCGTCACTATCTATCTGCCTCTTGCCATACATTCTTCCTCTGCATGAACTGAAAAATAAACCTGGACGCTGCATCCCTTTCAAAAATTATGCCACATTGCTGGAAGATGTGTGTTATTATTGCATTCCACTGACGCAAATTATATATCATGATTACGACAGCCAAATTTCACAAAGAATTAATGATAGGATTAATTAAGGAGAAAATTCAGTTTCCCAATAGTTGCCCCTCGGTCCCTTTTCCCACCCAGCCAAGTAAGGGAAATTCCATCACGATAGGGAGGGGGGAAAAAAAACTCTGATAGCGAGAGGAGCCAGAATCTATGGGAGAGCTAGGGAGAACTGCCGTGGGGGAAAACCTGGTACAGCCACAATCAAATATCCACCAACACTTTCCTTCCATCGTAGTAAATATCTTGGTAATAAAGAACAACACGTGTATGATTTTGCAGCACCTCATAATAATAATAATTGAGGGGGTTGAGTTGGCATAAGGTGTTGTATGATTATATTTTTATTTGAGACTGATTTACTTGCACGATGAGAGGAAAGTGAGTGTCGATGGATATTTGATAGTGGCTGTACCTTCCCTATACCCATGGCGTTAAATGTATTGGTGGTACTGACGGGGTCCCCTAGTCGTTAGGTTAGGTTAGGTTAGTTGTGTGTTTTTTTTTTTTTCCATATCTTTTTCATTATTACTCGGTTTCTTGTTCTCCTTCTCTATCTTTTAGTTGTGTTGTTGTTGTTGTTTTTTCTATCATATTCATTATTATTCGGTTTCTTGTTTTCCTTATCTATCTGTTGTATTTTTTTTTAGTTTTTTCTCATCTTTTTTGTTGCTCACTTTCATCTCGTTTTCCTTTTAATGTACTGTTGTTGTTTTTCTTTGTTTTATTTTTTACTGTCTCCACTCTTTCAACCGTAGCTCGCTAATTTCCTCTCTCTCTCTCTCTCTCTCTCTCTCTCTCTCTCTCTCTCTCTCTCTCTCTCTCATCGCCTCCTCCTCCTCCTCCTCCTCCTCCTCCTCCTCCTCCTCCTCCTCCTCCTCCTCCTCCTCCTCCTCCTCCTCCTCCTCCTCCTCCTCCTTCTAAGCCATTTTACCTTCCCATCTCATATTTATGTACTTAATTATTTTCTCTTCAGTCCAAGTTGTTCTTTCTTTTCCTGTTTCTCCTTGTCAGATTCTCTTGTAGCTATTTACAACTTCCATCATTTCCACTTTTACATTTTCGTTTCTCTCTTCCCTGCTTTCCTTCACGCTCGTTTCCTTATCCTTCCTTGCTTTATAAATTGTGTTCATTCTTTTATCTTCATTAGTTTCCTACTTTTCCCCTTTCCTTATATATCTACCTTTATTCCTTCTTAATATCTTTCATTCATCAGTGCCGTTTCTCCTAGTTTAGAATCATCCTTCCTATTCCCCTACCTTCGTTTTATTCAATTTTCTCTCTCTCCTCCTTTTCCTCCTCCACCTCCTTCTGTTTTCATACTTCCCTGCATTCCTTCCACCATTTCCCTCCTTTCTTTTCTTCCCCTCTCTGGCTTGGCTCTTTCCCTCCCTCCCAGTGCGATAACAGAACGGGGCCGCCTCCAGAGATAAGTCTGATTTATGCCCACCTTTTACTTGTATTAATTGCTAGGGTATCTGTGCTGGGAGGCGCCAGAGAAAAGCGACATATTCCCCAAGTGTAACCCCCTCCCTATGACTGACAATAGTAGATGTATATTCTTTAACTAAGTTCATATAAATTTTACTCTATTATTACATCAGTGTGTCTTGACTATAACCCATCCCAGTTCACATCATGCCTTATTTAATTTAAAGCGACCAACGGTAACGAAAACTAACCTATATTAACTGTCCCACGTTCTCTCCAAGGGGAAAGAGCACGTCCTCCTCAAACCCAGTACATTTGGGAGTTGTACAGATGGGCCTACACACCATCACAGACCGTCGTTACCTCCCGTCCAGAGCTTACGTGAAGGCCAGTTTTATTCCGCTTGATTGTATGGCCAGATACAGGGCTGGAATGGGTGACGGTTAGGTGCTGGAAGATATAAAAAAAAATGTAGGAATGGGAATGGGGGGACCTGCATGTATGTATGTATGTATATTTATGTATGTGAGGCTGTGTACGTAAGGTATATGTGTGTAAAGTTGACTGTGTGTATCCATGTTCGGAACTGTGTCCATGTCTTTCCTTTGTATCTATATACAAACAATTATAATATGTGTGTATGTGTGTGTAAGAAAAGGTTTGAGAGAAGGGGTGTGTGTGTACTTTAATGTGTATGCTTAGAGAAATGGAGTTGGGTCAGTGTCTGTGTGTAAAAAAGAGACGAGATGTTTGTTTGTGTGTGTGTGTGTGTGTGTGTGTGTGTGTGTGTGTGTGTGTGTGTGTGTGTGTGTGTGTGTGTGTGTGTGTGTGAGTGTGAGTGAGTGTGAGTGAGTGTGAGTGAGTGAGTGAGTGAGTGAGTGAGTGAGTGAGTGAGTGAGTGAGTGAGTGAGTGAGTGAGTGAGTGAGTGAGTGAGTGAGTGAGTGAGTGAGTGAGTGAGTGAGTGTGTGTGTGTGTGTGTGTGTGTGTGTGATCGAGGAGAGGAAAGGCAGGAGTCGAAACTGTGAGGACATGCAGGCGTGGTTGGAGAAGGAGCTCTTTGCTGGTGTATATGTGTGCAGGGAATATGTATGTATCTACGTGTTTGTGTCTCTGTATGTGTGTGTAGTAAAGGTGGTAGACAGACAGGGAGTTGTGTGTGTGTGTGTATATTATGTTCGGGGTACGAAAGGGGGAGAAGAAGACTGGAGACTGTGTGTGTGGATTGGGATGTGAAAGGCAGAAGTAGTTTTCATGTTTGTATGTGAGACAGAGTTGGAGTAAACGGAAGTATGAGTTGGTGTATGTTTGTTCGTGTCTTGTACTTGGCTAAAAATGTACACGTTTAAGGCACTGTGAGATGATATAGATAAATTAAATCAGAATGTATGATAAAACATGAGGATATTCTTGTATTTTCTGGAATATATTTGTAGATGATGCATTAATTTTGTTTAAATATATTATGTGTTGTGGGGATTGGTTAATGTACTATACATGCGTGTGTGTGTGTGTGTGTGTGTGTGTGTGTGTGTGTGTGTGTGTGTGTGTGTGTGTGTGTGTGTGTGTGTGTGTGTGTGCGTGTGTGTGTGTGTGTATTGGTTAAAGAATAAGCGTTTGTTAGAGACTTTTGAAGACATCTAAACATAGAACCCCCACACCTATCTACGTCACATGAGTATAAAATAATTGCATGTAGAATGGTGGTGTTTATATATTGCAATTATGCATGAACTGATTTGCACGCGTGGATTAATGAATGAATGAATGAATGAATGAATGGTGTGTAAGCTAATGAGTGCGGAAAAGTGTAAACAGTTAACAATGCCTGATTGTTCAATAGCTTGGTTCAATATATTCACGTCTCGTTTGGCAACATTAGAAACTATTTGTATGTTTATATTAACTGCACCCATTGTATAAGAGAGTTACTCGTATTATTCTTATGTTATTGTTAAAGCATAATGAACTTTTATCAAGAGAGATTTAATGTCTTTTCCCGCAACAGTCATTAAGCAATTCACCCGCAAAATAGGATTACTAACAGTTGCCACAATAATTATGGTGTGAGGTTTACATATTGATAAAATCATCACATTTATTTGCATTGTCGAAACACTTCCGTAATGTTTATGATAAGCTTTAATCTCTGTCTTAAGCAGGATACAAACATATTCAAGCTTCACTAGGTTCTTACTCTACGATGCTAATGTGTTTGGCAATGATGTGTAATAATAAAAATAGTTCAACAAAATGTTCATCTTAATTCAAGGTCAGGTAGCACCGATGTTAATCCTTTCATTTATCCCCAGGCAACATTGTACACTCACCAGAACAAATCGTGTTTCATGGTGATAAAGGCCACGAAACGCTGATGGATATAGATAGATAGATAGATAGATAGATAGATAAAGAGAGGGAGGAGTGACAGAGTTTGTGTCTGTAATTATTGTATCATGGTATTGTTGTTGTGTTGTGTCACGTGAGAGACTAAGCTTGTATTTCATATGGCGGTAGATAATCGTCTGACGAAATGAAAAATATTACTAATAGTATATAATATTTTTACCCTCATTTCATTATGGAGGTTAATAGATATACCGGTATTAGTATTAACTATATTGAAGTGTGATTATTACTAAACCCAATTGGATTGTCATAATGATTGATTTATATTACTCAACAATCAGAAAGCCGTGAAATTGCGTATTAATTCTGGTAAAAAACAATCGCTTGGCATATTTGACTGGTGTAATCCCTACAATTTTACGTGAGTTACATAAAATTATGTCCAAATATTGTTTAAAATTGTAGCTCCATTCCCCTGCGTAATATAACCTTGTATGTCACATGCTCTGCTTTATACTTACAGGATTAGGCAGGGAGAATTTATGAATGTGTCAAGCCTTATTTATCCATGGAGCTAAAACTATGCTAGTATATCTTCCACACTCAGGGCCCAGAAGTTATTGGCCCATAATGTCATCCAGTCAGGGTGCAAAAATTTATTAGTCTATAATCTCACGCACCCGAGGAGGAAAAAATCCCCAAAGTCAAAAGTCTGGGCAGCCTCAGTAATCTATCCGAGGCTGTCTTATGGCATCCACCCACCGATCAGTCAAAAGTTCCATTAATTAATTCATGGTTGAATAGGTGGACTAATGAGAAGATGACAGCCACCACCTTGGCCAGCGCCGGGTATCGACCAAGGGGGCTAAACTGTCTCTCACTTACAGGGAATTTCTATACCTACACGTATAAGTCTTTTCCCGAAGAGTGCCAAGATTAAATAAAAAAGCTTTACCTCACTCCCTACTTCTATTTTGTTCCTGTCACCTCATGCGTCCTTACATATTACAGCCTTCATCGCCGTCGTCGTCTCCTTCACGTTATCAAGAGAGTTCCTCATCACACACGATTGTTTATGGAAAACCTTTATTGTGGAAAACTGAAACAGTAATTCTAGACGGATATATTAACTAACTTTCCTCTAAACGGAGTACAGTATTTTTCCTTCTCTAATTGATTTATAACATTATACTTATTCACTTGCATAGTTCAGAATAATGTAACTAACTACGAGTCAGACCACCTCACTCGCCTGCAGAGACTCTTTATTCCAGTATAATTTCCAGCCTGGCGTGTAAGGCGGCCCTGGGTACATGCAAGGGGATAAATCATGTGAAAGGGCCATACTCAGCTTCTTCTGGCCCCAGTGCCATCTCGTTTGTGCACATAGCAGAAAATTAAAGCTGTGTCCCTTACTGCCTACGTCATGCCCTCCTTTCATCGTGGCCTTCATTCATACAGGCCCTCACTTCCTACAACATGGAAACACGTACCAACTGCACACTCACCCACACTATACTGTATAGCTGAGCCAGGCCATGTCCACACATATTAAGCTACTGTATGTCGTATATTCTACACTCGCAAAGCTCTCTCATAACCACACTAACTGCAAACACTATATCCACATTCACTACACCCCAACTCACTTACATTAATTATTACTCTCTACCACATTCACATCCACACTAACTACACCCCACCACACGTACACATTTTACACTTTATCACTCCACCTACATACATACCAACGACACGTCACTTTGCCCACACTAACAACACTCCACTTTACCCACACACACACACACACACACACACACGAGACTCCCCTAGCTATACAGTTTAATTAAAGGTTATCTACACTATCACTACACAGACATTCTCTTCACTAAATCCCACCAATTGCACAAACTAACACGACACACCTATCCTGTTACACTAAGCACATCGAGGCTGCTTTTCATTAGCCCATTTCCATTCCACACACAAACAGGACTCAAAGACTAAATTTAGGAAGAGACCTCATGAACGACGCAGGAAAAAAAAAATCTACTGTATAGGAGGTAGGAAACGTGAACGAAATAAAGTAGAATTATACAGAACGTGAAGGCACTGGAATAAAATGAATATGAATGTTATGTTTGGTTGTGAAGAAACACTAACGATTCCAATATGTGATTCCTTTCATATCGTTCAGTTTCAAGACGTTTACAAAACAATGACACCAACCACCCACCATTAATCCATACTGGTATTACCGGTACATAAATTTTCTTTGGTTATTCAAATAGTTTATTCGGTAAAATAGACCAGCCTTTTATATCCTGTAGTCCATGAAATTTTGGGTTATATTAATAATGTTATATATATTAACTATGCAAAATGCTGGCCTATACATTTTCTCTGAAGTTTACAAACTATGCTCTTCATATGTATAATACATTATGGGAATGGTTTTGTCATAAAATTTAATTACATGCAGCTCAAACATTTAATATTTATTGGACATTAGGTTAGAGGGTTCACAAAAGTCATTAGTTAAAATATTTGACAGGTGTCGCGAAATGTTTCCCAACTCCCATTGTACTCAAATAAGCATGAGCATGAAAATGAAGCGTCGGTGTGTATGGTGTCAAATGCAGGTGTAACCCATTGGAACAGGTTCACTAAATGATTAAAGCATCCTGCCACCATATTATCATTATTATTATTATTATTATTGAGGAGGGATTTGGTACATTTAATAAAACTGTACTAATGAATATCGTGACACCAGATTTTTGAAGAGGTAATAATATTGTTCTCATTTCACTAGTTTTTGGAGCACACTGCAGCTTGTTTCCTTTATACTAGCCTATTACTAGCCTATTTACTAGCCACTTACTAGCCTATTTTATATCTGAAAAATGGTAAGTAAAATTTCGGGCTTCATTAACAATATTCCATAAAGATAATCTGGATAAAACTATTTCTTCAAATTATTATTATTACATGTTTTACAGCAGAAGGTCGTCTCCAGTAATTAGACACTCACTAACTGCATTACACTTAATTACATGTAGTATTAGTGTGGATTTTACGAAATAGAATAATTATTACGAGGGAGTTAACAGTATAGCCTACAGCTGTGGATGCTCTACCTCTTATACTTATTATTAATTAATTAGTCGTAATTATTTCCCCGACATAAGGCAGCCATCTAGGGATTCGAATGTCATCATCATCATCATCATCATTCCCAGTGAAGTCTGTATAATTTTCTTAACACTAACAGCACCAAAGGTTATGTATGGTACTTATGAGCAAAGCGTCGTTCCTCTATCCTATCACAGAATGTTTTAGTCGCAGAAGTGACTGAATATATTCCCTTGAAACATATCGTTACTACCTTTGCAATCTTCAGAAAGATAATCGATTTGGTATTTTCTGAGTAGGGTGACTATTTACTTGTTTCCTACACACCCGAGGAAAGGTGACGGACGACCCCTATATAACTTTTGGGTTCAAACTCTCACTCTCTTGTCTTGAAATTCACCCTTTTTTTTTCCATTTCCTTCCTACTTGCTGTCACACCTCTCTATCAGGCGCTATATGACCTCGCTGTTACGGTGCCTAATATCAATCAATCAATCAATCAACAATCGAAGAAAGGTAAAGTGTTAATTAATAATATATGATTAATAATTATGTATGAATCCCACACCTACCTCGTCAGACTATATACTATTATAGGTTATGTATATATGCCATGAATGAGCACTGGATCGGGTCTTCAAGTTCTCATCACGGCCGCCTCCCTCACTAACAACATTGTCATCCTGCCAGCCTTATCAAGAGGTATTTTGTGGACCAGGAAAGCAATTTGACGATTTTTCCCTCCCGAGCTGATGCAAGGCGGCCTGACTGTGAGAAAACATCACAAGGTAATGGCCCTTCTCAAAAGACTTAATAGGCAATAAAGTCGTGTTTTTTTTTTTAGAAGGATGGGAAGGGTACGTCATTCGGTCACGTTTTCTTTTGGTTGTTAAATCTGTGAGAAAAAAAAAATTGAGAGATAAGGAGAGGGATAATGGCAGTAACTGAAGTTGGTTTAATTTCTTAGTATAATTATAGTCTCGATCTAGATTCATTTGCTTAATTAATTTTAGTAGCTTTGTAAAATAGGAACACGTGAATCTCCAGAGAAAAATTGAATCTGCATAAGTTTCATGGAGGTTTTTTTTTTATTTTTTTTTCATCATCTCAAGAACACACCCGGATCGTAATAAACCTTGGTGAAAGAAAACTCCCACTCTTCCTCGTATTCACTGTTAACCAATCTTGCTTGTTAAGGAGGTATAGTTAGATAGTACAATTTTGTTGGTGGAAAATCTGGAGCAAATGATTTCTCCAAACTTTTCCAGGCAACAGAGCACCACTATATATATATATACATTCATTGGTCCTGTCTCCTGGCATAGTTTGGAGGAATTAAGACACTCCAGTATACCAAAAGTGTAATACCCCCTTTAGGAAGACAAAGATAACAAACAACGCACTCTTCCCTCCTTCATAATCTATCGAGCAATTACCTTTAACATTATTTAGTCGACTTATTACGAGCAAGCTTGTAAAAAAACCCGAGGCATTTGCCCTTCTGAGCACCCTTGTAAAGCCGAACTCATTGTGCAGGCAGTCCGCTGAAATAGAAGTGAAATAATTAATGAATACGAAAACATGCTTCCCTGGCTTTAGCTTAAGGAAGGAGAACAGATGGGGAATGCAGACGAAACGGTGAATAAAGAATAACAAATAGCGAAGAGGAGGGAGGAAAGGGACAGAGAATCGATGGTTTAGAGATGAAGAGGGAGAAACGAGATGGTGGGTTAAACAGGAAAAGAGGGATGAGAAAGAGGGAGAGCAAGAGAATGTACAGTATATGTAAATAAAGAAAAACAGGAAAATCAAGGGAAGAATTTGGGAGGTATGTAGGAAGGAGTCTTTATAGGATTGGAGAGGATGGAAGGAAGAGCTGAAGGGAAATGGAAATAAGGGGGGAGAAGAGAGGACCAACAGGAAAGTGGATGAAGGAGAAAATAGGATAGAGTGTGGAAGGAACATTAAGGAAAAAAGCTTATGTGGAAAGGAGGATAATTATACGAGGTGAGGACAGCGAAACGAGAGAGAAACGCTGGGTATAGTATGGTAAAGGAGTATTGGGAGGAAGAAGAAACTTATTTATAAACGTAGGATGAGAGAACGACGATATTATGAGGGGAGACAGGAGGACATGATGGTGAGGAGAGGCGAGGTACATGTAGGACAGAGTGGGAGAAAAAGAATGAGACACCATAGCACCAGATAAAGAGGTATATATACAAGTGATGGCGAATTATAGTTTAGAGAATGTAAAAGAAGATGGATAATTAGAGTAAAACGCCGGAGAAAAATCGATACAAACCCAGGGAACGAAATTCACAGGAAAAAAATAAGATAAAAAGGAATGAGAGAGAGAGAATGAATGGAGCCCAGTGAAAGAAGAACAGCAACAGCAGCAGCAGCAGCAGCAGCTAGAGAGGTGATGCTGGCTCATTTGTCAAACGAAGCGAAGTAAATCTTTTTTTGGCAAATAGTTTTATAGCCCGTCAATAGTTTCAATTAGTCACGGTAATGAGTTTGCTTGGACCCCTCAATCAAAACTGTCTGTCTACCTCCTTCCTCCCCCTCTTCCCTCTTCCCTTCCCCACACCACCGCTTGTAGCCGACTATTGGCCACAAAAATTCATGCACACGTTGTTGTTTTCGAGGGTACACAACATATTATAGAAAATATAAGACTACGTAACTACAATACAATATTATCATTATTAGGTTTGTGGTACTGCAGTCACTGAGTCACTTGGTAGACCATTCATTGCACTACTTCCAGAATAATGACCTCTCGCTCCAGATAGCCTGTGTAAGCGTGCCTGTGGCCAACCATACTTTTTTTTTTTAGAGAGGTATATATATATGTTCCTCAGTACCTCTCTAACTAAAAACCTGACTGCCTGGAGCTGTTTGAATGGATTTTTTTAAAGGTATTGTGTTTGTTTATCGTTGGGTGTGTGTGGGTTGGAGGGATGTGTGTCTATATATATATATGTTATTTTTGTATATATATATTCTCGTGTGCTCGTGCGTTCCCGTATATGTACTGTACAGTACAAGCAGATATTGTTCCTTCATCCACCACAATTAGTTTCTCCTCTTTTATCCTCTACTTTCTCCTCACTTTAATCCATTAACCTCTTATTTCACTTTTGTTTCCCACTCCTCTCACCTTCCCTCTCTCTTATATCTCTCTTTCCTCAAAACTGCCACTCTCTTCTCTAATTTCACCCCACTATTCCTCCTCCTCCTCCTCCTCCTGCCCCTCCTGCCCCTCCTGTTTCTCCCATTCTCTTCCTTCACTTTCCCCCTGCCCGTTCCTCCTCCCTTAAGCGTTATTTACCTATACTGCCGCCGAACTGGAAACCAAAAATGCTTTTCAATCGTATAAATTGCTCCCCGGGCGGCTGTTGTATTTTTCCGACCTCCGCACCGCCCGAACAACAAGACGATTTTACAGTACAACTCTCAGCTCTCAATAATATCACCAGGGTCGCCAGAGTCTACACAGATTACTGGTCAGGTTGTCGGGAGAAGAGTTTTGTCAATTTTCTAAGCATTTTGATTCTCTCCTAATCGTTACAGCCTATTTTATATATATATATATTTTTTTTTATGCTGCATATCCTAAGTTGTGCATGTCGTCAAGTTTACAGGAATTATGTATTGGTCTGGTACTAGAGGAAAACTTTGGTATATCCCGTAAGCAGTTATACAGTAGTCTCTCTAAGTCTTCATTATTACAGTATTGCTAAAAATGGGTCTATTTCATATTGTTTCTTTCATCTGATCCTTGGATTCTATACATATTCTGGGTCTGTCTCTAATTCTCTCATTTAAAGAGTGTGTCGGTGAAATTCCATCTTCCATTTATTTTGTGACTTTTCTCCTTCCCATATTCTGAGTCCCCATTTCAACACATTATATTTTCAAGCCCTAATCTCTCTCTCTCTCTCTCTCTCTCTCTCTCTCTCTCTCTCTCTCTCTCTCTCTCTCTCTCTCTCTCTCTCTCTCTCTCTCTCTCTCTCTCTCTCTCTCTCTCTCTCTCTCTCTCTCTCTCTCTCTCTCTCTCTCTCTCTCTCTCTCTCTCTCTCTCTCTCTCTCTCTCTCTCTCTCTCTCTCTCTCTCTCTCTCTTTTTTCATCATCATCATCACTTCTGCTTCCCATCTCCTCATTCCTTTCCCATCTCCTCATTCCTCTGTCTCCTCCTTGATCCCATTTCTGCTCCATAGTCTTCCCTTATACCCCCCGTCACTTTCATCCCACCAGCAGCTCTCCCTCCTCCTCGTCCTCCTCCTCCACCTCGTTCTTTTCTCTCTCTGGGGGATTAAGGAATTGAAGATATTAAGGTTGGGGGAAAAAAAGTAGGGTTGGCGGAGCAGTCCCGTAATGCGGCCGTGAGGATCAGGGAGTGGGATTAAGAAGGAATGGGGGGGCCTTGGCAACTAATACCCTCTGAACAGTTTTCCTCCCAGTGTAATTTTTAGCCTTTGTTCAGTTTTTTTTCTTTTTATCTATTTATTTGTTTGTTTGTTTGTTTGTTTCTGTTGTTGTAGCGGTGTGAATGTTGTAGTGTCATGTAGTCTATATTTGGTTATTAAGTTAATTAATTATGTTTGTGGGTGGAGGAGGTACGTGATAATAATATGTGGAGGTCTTTTTTTTTTTCTGTGGTAGATAAATGATATGATATAGCCTATGCTTGAATCTCTTTATGTGTGTGTGTGTGTGTGTGTGTGTGTAGAAAGTGTGTGTGTGTGTGTAGAAAGTGTGTATGTGTGTGCGTGTGTGCGCATAGTTTCGTCCTTTTGTGTTTCCAGCACTCCAAATTTGTATTGATATTTTTGTCTTATTGTGTCTCCATTGCCTTTTCAGCCCCTCAGATCTCTTTCTACGTTCCACACCTCGTTTTTGTCCTCATCCTCTCATTATTCATATTCTCGTTCTCACTTCAATCCTAACTTCCTTTCACTTTACTCTCCTTCCATGCCGTATTCACGAACTCTCTCTCTCTCTCTCTCTCTCTCTCTCTCTCTCTCTCTCTCTCTCTCTCTCTCTCTCTCTCTCTCTCTCTCTCTCTCTCTCTCTCTCTCTCTCTCACTTTGTACATACCTGCTCTCCCTTGCCTCTATTCAGATCTAGTTCACCTACAAATTTCACCGGCACAGAAATGGTGTATTCCCGCTTATCCAAGTTGAAGTCAGTGACCCTTTGTGGAGAGGCGCTTGACTTTCCAAACGTGCTCCAAGTTGTGAAGGTAAATAATAAGTTTGGGTCCAGCACCGGTATACCAACACAGGACGTTTGTTACTCGTCGACACTGGACAGCATTTTGTGAATAGTGGGTGGGAGTGGCAGACAAATAAAATAATAATATCTTCTTGGTACGGAATGGGAACTATAGATAGATGTATATATATTTTCTACACTGGAAGGATATTGGTGTGTTGCAAGCACTTTGTGGATGCGATGGAGAGACAGGAGAGTTGGGTATAGTTGGTGGGAAAGGATGAGGTTTGTTGTCAAGGCAGATGTCCACTTGTGCCCTGGACTGTGCAGGTGGAACACACACTTGTCAGCCACACCTTGTATACCTAATCCTCCACACTACCTACAGTTCTATCATCTGCTTGACTGTTTTTTTGGGCTCATATCTGGTTGTGTGTGAGTGAGGAATTAAATAATGTACAGTATCATGGTTAAAAATATCATGTTAAGCTTCCAACACATGTTATTACATAATATATAATGTTGGTGTTTAACATATAAATAACATTAATGGGAAGAGAGAGAGAGAGAGAGAGAGAGAGAGAGAGAGAGAGAGAGAGAGGGGGGGGGGAAAGAGGAGAGTGAGTTGGGGTCGAACAGGAAAAAATAAAGTTCAACTCGTTAGGCTGGGGAGCATTAAATTTGGGCAGGTCTGTTCCCCGTGTCAGAATATCTCTCCCGGATTGTCGTGGGGCCACACTCTGGCTCAGGTCTAACACGGAGCCTCTTCTGTTTTTCACATTACGATCAGGCAGAGAGTTTGGCTTGGATAGAATTTTTTTCTTTTGGTGCGTCTTCAAATATACTCTCTATCTCTCTCTCTCTCTCTCTCTCTCTCTCTCTCTCTCTCTCTCTCTCTCTCTCTCTCTCTCTCTCTCTCTCTCTCTATATATATATATATATATATATATATATATGTATATATTTATAGAGAGATAAATGTGTCTGTATGTGTGTGTGTTTCCATGACATTATTGTTTTTATCGATGTAACCTAATATTCTGGTGATAGAAAATTATAAAGTAGATGATTTTATCTATATTGAAAATCGGGATTCAGTTCGTAGTTTCTGCAGTTTGTAGGGTTGTTTGTCGCATTTTACAGATAATTTCGGAATATAGGTATACTTACAGAGAGTGACCACAAGGCGTAGTGTGATCTGTTAAGCTATTAAAAATATAAGAGGAATGGATGTTGCATTAGAGGAAACTATTAGCCTTTTCTATATAACTAAATTAAAAAAACCCTCTCACCTTCACACATTGTCTTTCCACCCACCGTACGTTTTCACCCCTTCACACTTGCCATTCTCTGAGCCGTTCTCTTTTCCACGTTATAATATCATCTTGGAAGACTCTTATCCGGAGTGTGTTGCTAAATATTGCCGTCGTTGTTGAGGCCTCACTGCACATTTCTTGATCTCTTCACACCTCTACCGCCGTGTGACCCCCTACCCTGACCTCTTCGTACCCCTGTCCTGTGGTCTCCGTTCGCTCTTTACCCTCTGACCCTTCAACACCCCTCCTGACCCCTTCATATTTCTTCCCTGTCTTCCTCCTACTCGACCCTACATACACTGTTATCCTCTCCCCTTTATATATTGTTCATCAGTTTGACAAGTACAATCCCTTTAAGTCTTTCCAAGACTCTCTTTCCTAATAACCATTTGCTACGACTAAGTTAAGGACCCTGTGATCGTGTATGAAAATTGGATGCTACTGAATCCTCCTGACTATGCAACAAAACAAACTCCTTCCAAATATGTGGTGTTTCGTGGCATTATTTGAAGGACTCGTTTACCTCCAATATTCTAACTACATCACAGTGTCCCTTAAGCTTCGATGATCCATTGTATTATTATATCGGTTAAACTTCATCAGGGCAAGAACGTAGGGTCCCGAGAAACATATTGCCACCTTATTAAATTATACTATGATCAGATGGTTTGCAAAGTGCCAGGGCGATGATTGAATGTCCCTAGTATTCCATTGTTAATGATCTTTTCAAGCGTTGCATGTTCTAGTCCTGATGAGGTTCCCAGATATCTAAGAATTTATTTTCTTGTAACGTTTGCTGCTCCTGCTTCATAATACCCCTGTAATTTTTGTACCTTAATTAATTGTGTCTCCATCTGGATTCACTAACCCATTTCCTGTCCCCACTATACACTCGACCCTTTTACTCTCCACATGTCATCGTATTTGTCTCCCCGCCTCCCCACATTTTCTCCATAACAGCACAATCAATCCTACCTTCACAACTCGTACCTTCATTTCATCAACCCACATATTTTCCCTTCCACTATTCCCACCCCCGTTATTGTTCCTCTGTCATGCCTACCACCGTTCCCAACCCTCCCATCTAACCCTGCCCCCATTATATCCACCACCTACCTTTCCCCGCCACCCTAGAAAACTGTACTATCAAAGACAAAAGTAGTGTCGTGAAAATCTGGTGAAAATATATGGTAGCAGACTAAACATACTGGGCCTAAGCATTATAATGGCTGGGCTTTCATTATGTTTCACAAGTTATATTAAATCAACGGACACGACAGCGATACGAGTTTTGGCTTTGATAGTATACAACATTATTTTCCCCAACATTTCCCCAAATATTTCCTCGTGACCCTTCATTCCAGACCCTCCCCATCAATCATATTTTTTCACTACCAACTGCTCCTCCGTACTCAACCTTTACCCTCAACCCTTCCTCCCTCTTCACTTTGTCCTTCCATCTTCCTCTTTCACTATCTCCTCCGTTCAACTTCCCCTTTCGTACCCACACCTCTCGCTTCACCATTCAGCCCCACCACCTCTTTTACCTCACCCGCCAAGCCTCACTCCTCCTCCCCTCCTCTACTTCCCCCTCCTCCACCACCACCACCAACCTTCCCTGCGCCCCCTGACCTCTGGGTGGCCGCAGTATAATGCCATGGACCGCTGATGACACGTCCGTTTTTCCAGGAAGCTCGGAAATACGACCACTTCACTCCGGGGTGGCTGTCCTGGTAATTGCAATCATTTGGACATTTGACATTCGCTTGCCCTCTGTCTTAGCATAATGTCGAGTGCAGCAGGCCTCTGTGTCTCTCGGTACTGGTGTTGTGGTGTTAATTATCTGAGGGCGTTGTGTGGTGTGTTGTACTATTATGACTGGTGTCAGTAGGGGTTCCATGTACAGTAGAGTTCTTGTTGTTGTGTGGATTGTGACCGGTTGTTGTTGTTGTTGCCGCCGTATATGAAGGGTGTGATATAATGATCTCTGTGGCATGTACGTGTTTGGTGAGATGATAGTCGGTCCTTTTAGCTGGTGGGTGTTGTTGTGCTGTTGTATATTGGTGTGGGGTCTAGTGTGGAGAGATTTGTAGCAGAGACTATTATATGAGGCTTGGTTGGTGTTGTTGGTGTTGTGTGGGCGAGGTGTTGTGTCATGGATGGTGTTTGGTGCAAGGTGTTGTGTTCCTGTAGTGTCATGTTGTTTGGGGTTTTTAAAGATTTGCTGGGTTGGGTAGAATCTTGTGAGATTTTGTTGGATGTCTTGTGTTGTGAGACGAAGTAAAATGTGCTATGGAATGTTTTAGAATGGAGTTTTGATTTTTGAGAAATAAAAGGCATTCTGATGCGTTGTGATGTTGTGTGGTGTTGCTTAACGAGAAGAAATTGCAGTTTGTTGCAG
>JAWQEG010008967.1:0-23773 GCA_033782935.1 Petrolisthes cinctipes
ATAGTATTTATATACAATCGAAAACATACAGTACACAAAGTAAACAATAAATAACAATAAATCTAGAGTAACACACACACACACACACACACACACACACACAACAAAACACAGACCCTGGTATATATACGTTGAAGCGAGGGTCACTGAATTTTCCGCCCGAGAGACACAAGAACGTAACCATAAAATTAGCGCTATCTCCAGCCACAAGCGTCGGTCAGTCATTTCCACGGGGACAGTTCTGGCGGCAGTGAGGAGAGACCAAACCCAGGGATGACCATTAACAGCTACGGTCACCACCACCACCACACTCTGTAAAATGTCCCACGTCTGTCTGTCTGTCTGTCTGTTTGTTTGTTTGGGTTTTTCTGTCAGTGTGTTTGTGTGTGTGTGTGTGTGTGTGTGTATTTGGGTTATTCTTTCAGTCTGCTTGTCTGTTTGGGTTTTTCTGTCAGTGTGTTTGTGTGTGTGTGTGTGTATTTGGGTTATTCTTTCAGTCTGCTTGTCTGTTTGGGTTTTTCTGTCAGTGTGTGTGTGTGTGTGTGTGTGTGTGTGTGTTATTCTTTCAGTTTGCTTGTCTGTTTGGGTTTTTCTGTCAGTGTGTGTGTGTGTGTGTGTGTGTGTGTGTGTGTGTGTGTGTGTGTGTGTGTGTGTGTTTCTATCAGACTGCTTGTGTGTGTATGTGTCTGTCTGTCTGTCTGTCTGTTTGGGTTTTTCTATCAGTCTGCTTGTGTGTGTGATTATTTTTTTTATACCTCAACATGTGTTTGGGTTTTTCTGCCAGTCTGCTGGTGTGTGTGTGTGTGTGTCTCAAAAATTCACATTCCTACTTTCTTTTCTCTCTCTCTCTCTCTCTCTCTCTCTCTCTCTCTCTCTCTCTCTCTCTCTCTCTCTCTCTCTCTCTCTCTCTCTCTCTCATGTCTTTACTCTTGTTATTTCCTTCCTTTCTTCTCACCCATTTTCATTCAGTTTCCACTATCCCTTGTCCTTTCCCTCCTTCCTTCATCTCTTCCCGTTTTCTCTCTCTCCTCCTCCTTTCTTTTCATTTTCTCTCTTTCTCATTTTACCTCCTTCCCATTTTCTGTAACTCCCCCTTCCCTTTTCTTCCTCCTCTCTCTCTCTCTCTTCAAGTCTCCCCTCCTTTCTTTCCTTTATCATTCGTTCCCCTCAGTTTTTTTCCTTCCTTCCCATTTTCTCTTACTCCCCTCCTACTTCCTCCTCCTCCTCCTCTCTCTCTCCAAGTCTCCCCTCCTTCCTTTCTTTACCATATCACTCGTTCCCCTCAGTTTCCTTCCTTCCCATTTTCTCTTACTCCCCTCCTCCCTCCTCCCCTCTCCTCTCCTCTCACCCCAGAAGGTTGGAAAGGCCTAATTCCTTAAGTGTAATTGTGGCCATTCGTCAGCACCAGGATAAGGGGGTCTGAGGGGGTCGGGAGGGGGTCGTGAGGGGGTCGTGAGGGGGGAGGGAGGGGGTCGTGAAGGGGGAAGGGAGAGGAAGGAGAGAGAGGGAAGGGAGGGGGTTGTGAGAGGGAGGAAAAGGGCAGGGAGTGGGAAGGAAAGGGAGAAAAATGGAGAGAGGCAATTGAGATGCAAAGGGATAAAATAATGGAATGGAAAGGAAGAGAAGAGGAAAAGAGAAAAGAGAGGTAAAGGTGAACATCGAAAGGAGAGAGTAAGTATGGAAAGGAAAGAAATAGAGACGAGTATGGGGGAGGAAAAGGGAGATAAGGAAGACGAGAGAGTGAGGAAGGAAAGGGATGAAAAGGAAAGTGGGGGAGAAGGGCGTTATTGTAAAGACGATAATGGCAGGAGGAGGAGGAGGGAGGGTAGGTAGGGAGGGAGACAAGAAGTAAGGGAGGGAGACAGGGAGTGAGTGAGAGAGAGAGAGAGGGGTAAGGTGATTGAAGAGAGAGGGTTGGATGCAGAAGCGAAACATTTTGAGAACGAATGGAGGAGAGGAAATGGGGAAGTGGGGCAGTGGGAAAGAAGAAGTAGGACACCAAGGATAAAGGGAGAGGCAATTAAGGGGAGATTCTCTTGTTGGTGAATTGGAAGGTCTCTGATTCCTCCAAACTATATATAGGTTAGGAAACAGACGCCCTCAATGGTAGCCTACTAATAAGGGATCTGTTTCGTGGCATAGTTTGGAGGAATCAGGGACCTCCCAATTAACCAACAAGAGAATCCCACCTTAAGATGTACAGTCACGCCCAATAATCCTGGAGCGCCAATCGAAATTAAAAGGCTTCGAAATATGATGCGAACTTAAATAATACCGGTACTGTATACATGTGTTGTTGATCTCAGCTGTAATATTGGTTCATTCGTTCCACTCAAATAGCTCACTTTCATTCACATGATGCAGGATTTTTGTTCGTGACTGTACATAGAAAATCGATACAGAATACAAGGTAGAAGAATGGACAAGAAATATTATGTAAATGGAATGAGGAGGAATAGACATAATGAACAGAAGAAATATTAGCAAAAGGATATAAGGAGAGAAGGAAGAAAATAGCTTAAAACAGAATTATATCAAAACTGGATTTGGGATGAAAACAGGGAACAGAGAGAAGAATGTCTGAGAATGAAAAAAAGGTTGTGGAAAGAGAAAAGAAAAGGAAGACATAATAGGAAAATAAGGGAGAAAAGGAGGAAGGTGAGGGAAGGTGAGGAAAGGAGAGGAGGGGAGGGAAGGGGAGAGGAGGGGGAAGGAAGGAGAGGAAAGGAGAGGAGGGGAAGGAAGGGGAGAGGAGGAAGAGTGGAACTAGATGTGGAAAGATGGAGAAAGGACTGTAGTGTAGGGAGGGGAAAAAAAGGAAGATATAATGGGTAAGGAAGGGGAAAAAAGGAGGGGAAGGAAGGGGAGAAAGGAAGTAAGAAACCTGCAGGGAAGAGGAGGAGGAGGAGGGAGAGGAGGAGGGGAAAATCCATGTGGAGGGAGAGAGAAAGGACAGTAGCGGGGGGAGGGGAGGGGGAAACAGGGAAAACGGGACAGCCAGGAGTGAGAGGAAACTAGAGAAAGTCATATAAAATTGGATGAAGGGGATACAAATGGAAAGGGAATATACATAGAATCATAAGTGTTCCAACAGATAAACAAGAAGATTATTGGAAAAATTGATTATAAACATGATGAGGATGGAATGAGTATAAGGATAGGAAGAATGAACAGACTTAGCAGATATTGTAGTTAAGAAGCTTGAACAAGAAATGATCAAGAATATAAGGAGAATGAAAAAGGCTGAAGAACCGTTGAGAATAAGCAAATATTATATAGGGAGAAAGAATGTGAATGAAAACTTAATGATGAGGAAATGGCTACTGGTGACAGAATTAATGCCAACAATTTGCATTATTCAACACCAACAGTTGCAATTATTACAATATTAATTACTTCACGCGACATATTATTAATCTGAGTAATGAGAGTATGATGTAAGTACATAATAAGAAGGTATGGTGTTGTGATGTGAAAACTTATGCATATTGAAAATGGCGAGAATAATTGCAAAATAATAAGGACAGAAATAACAATATTGATGATAGAGAATGCTGGATCGATATTATTAAGGACTCATAATTATATAGTAAGTACAGTCACGGTTCATGTGATATAACAAATGAATTATGAGAATGTATATATTAACTTTATAGTCTACAGTACATATAAAACTGACTACTGATATCAGCAGTATAATTTCAATTAGATTTGCAAATATGACTCAAAATATAAACTGATATATATACTTTATATATATGAACTGAAATATATATACTGATGTACAACAAATTAGTTATCACAGCAGCCACTTTCACCAGAAGACGTCAATACATGACATACGTAAACAAAATTAGTGAGCTATAACTAAATATGAATTGATTGATATTAGGTGCCGCAACAGCGAGGTCATATGGCGCCCAACTACAAATGGACCAAGTGGCAAACCAAATAAGGAAAATATCTATCATTTATCATTGCCATCCCACACAGCCATGATAACATATTGGGATTCTATTTATAAAGTTTAATGGTGGCAGGAAATACATCCATTACAAACAGAGCAAAAACTGGTACCATGAGTGTTACGGAAAAAAAGTTGCATCATCATCGACACATGCTTTGAATGACACTGGGTTCTGGGAGGAAGAGTGAAAGGGTGTGGGTATTAATGGTGGGCAAGGATGGGGTGTATAGTTGGGGGACGTGGGGTGTATGGTGGGTAGGGATGGGGTGTATAGTGGGCAAGGATGGGGTGTATAGTTGGGGGATGTGGGGTGTATAGTGGGCAAGGATGGGGTGTATAGTTGGCAAGGATGGGGTGTATAGTGGGCAGGGATGGGGTGTATAGTGGGCAAAGATGGGGTGTATAGTGGGCAAGGATGGGGTGTATAGTGGGCAGGGATGGGTTGTATAGTGGGCAAGGATTGGGTGTATAGTGGGCAAGGATGGGGTGTATAGTGGGCAGGGATGGGGTGTATAGTGGGCAGGGATGGGGTGTATAGTGGGCAAGGATGGGGTGTATAGTGGGCAAGGATGGGGTGTATAGTGGGCAAGGATGGGGTGTATAGTGGGCAGGGATGGGGTGCACAGTAGAGGGATGTGGGGTGTATGGTGGGGTGAGAGAATTGGGTGAAAAGGGGTGGAAGAATGTCAACAGATGTGGAAAATGTTAAGGTAGATATTAAATGAAATTAAAGTCCATGGAGAACCGAGAGGATAATAGGAGAGAAGAGAGTACAGAAAATCCAGGGTAGTAGGGAAATGACGGAAGTTAGTCTATAGGTAAAAGGTGGAAAGCACAGAATGGAGAATAATGCAACGTGTAGTGAAATTCGAATGGGAGAAAAATCGGTATGAGATCAGGTTGATGTATATAGTAGTATTGTAAACACTACTAGACAATAAAGTTATCATATCTTATCTTATCTTATGGGTGATTTGTGGCAGGGAACATTGTAGTGGGTTTGGAAACAGTATAAATATCAGATAATTCTTAGTGTCAAACTGTAACCAATACATTTAGCTGCAAGAATGTAACGCAACTCTAAGTTCACTAAATTTCCCCTAGTTTTCTCCGCCAGTTCGTTCATACAAATAATTTCAATTGAATTTTTTTATACAGAGGTATGAAAGGGTACAAATCGGTAGCCAACTAGAGCCATGGAAATTTTACCAAAAAAGAAAACTCAAGGAGCAGATAATTCTTGGTACATTCTACAGTAATCTTCATATTATACGAGTTGTTGTTGTTGTTGGTTTGGTGGAGGCCTTGTAAACTTAAATAGGCTCATTATGCCTTTATGAAAACTAATACTGACACTGATTCACATAACAGAATAGAGCATTAATGTATGTTCTTATAAAATTTAGGATCCCAAATATGATACACAAGAGTGGCGGACGACTAGTGATCTATGAGCAGTATGACTAAACACAAACCGATATATTAAAACACAGAGCTATACTGCAATACCTATCAATATATATGATAGCAATAGTTTTTTTTTACCGTTATAGCGTTCAAAATTTCTGTTCACCAATAATTTACTCATAGAGATTATTATATATACTGGTACAAAAATCAACGTGTATGGCAATAATAATTTTAATAAGAGTTTTCTAATATTTAATAACTGCAAATGTCGTTAGCATTAAAATGAGCAATATCCTCCCTGCATTTCTTCATATTTACAGACAAATTCTTCAAATGTAGTAAGAAATTAATTTAGAAACTGCCCATGAAGCTGGTGCACGTAAACAGAAAAACACATTTATGATTTATATGTAATTCCAAAATGTCAAATATGTTATTATTCAGATACGAAATGTTCATATTATTGAATGACAGTTACAATTACAGATTATCTTTTATTTTGATATATATTTCACGAATTAATTTTACAACCCTGCATTAAAAGTGATAAAAACAATTATTCCCTTCCATGTAGTTAGTAATGTGATATTTTTCCTTTTTTTCTAATATTTACTGATTTCAGGAAGAACAGTTTGCTACAGCTTGTAAAAAAATGTATATGCTATTTATTTCCAGATTATTTCTCCCGTTAATGTTGTTTCACCTTCTGTTATCTATCTGTTTCAGAATCGATAAAACATCTGTGACAGCTAAGCACTAACCATCATCTACAGGTATTGTTTTTTATCTTAGAATTTTTAAACTATCTATATTCACTACTTTATTTTAAAAGCACTTCAGGTAAATAACACATTTCCTCCTTCACAAATGTGATTCAATTATGAAATAGAAAGGGAATCCGTAAATAAATAAAGGGTATTTGGAAACGACTAGTGTTTTGATATAATTGGTAAGAAGTTATTGATCCAAAGAAAAGGCAACTCCCTTAGTAATTAACATTTGTGTCTGGCTTGGATAGTTACTGTTGCTTTGTGATATATAATTATATATTAAAAAATAATTATCAACGGAAGACATTAGCAATGAGGAGAAGCAAACATTGTATTTAATACCTTTTCCTGACTGCAGTTTAGAAAGTAAACAAATCAAGGTTTAGCGGCGGCTGTGTGCGCGTTGCGCCGCCAGCCTGGGTATCATTGCCACAGTTATAAAACCAGTATGTAATGCAGTTGGGGTATATTTTAGGGGCTGCTAGGGGGTTACTCAAGTTTAATGTCCATTCACTATAGCGTCATGTGCCTGGGCCTGGTAGCTGAGGTGCCGGGAGCAGCGCCAGGTGTGGATGTGGCGGAGGTACAATGCTTAAAGCGCTTGTACCGGGAGAGCGACGTGGGCTGCTCCTGCTCCTCCAGTTTTTTTTCTCACTGGTTTTCGTTCTCGTTGCAGATTGCGTCGGTCTGATCGAATGGACGCAGGGTTCTCGCCGCGGCCACTAGATGGCAGCACGGGCAACCGAGTGTCAGCACGCGTTTCTGTGGTCAGATGAGTGGCAGCCTCCGAGGACGCAGCACCTGTTATGCTCTCTTTGTCAATAAACGTCACTGCAACCTTCACCTAGACGTACCACCTTTACTTAAGTACTAGAGAATGAACTAGTCTAGGCACAGGACAAGCAGCACAATCCGTAAAAACACTTTATAATTGAGAAGAACAGGTTTCTCTCGTACTCCCACTAGGCACAAACTCGGGCAAATGTTGATACTTTCTCTCACTTCTCCCCCGATAGACTGAACAGGCAGGCATTTTCAGACTAACATTGATTGATACGGATCCCCATAATCTCTTTTCACTATGCACATTCAATTTCTCACAGGGCTTACTCAGACAGGATATGTAATTGCTACTAAGATGGCCAGAGTTAATGGTGCTTTATAGGTGTTGTGGGCCAGGTGGTGAGGAGAGGAGACGTGAAACTGCTTGACACACTAGGCCGCGGCTACTGAGGTTTATGGCCCGATCACCACTCGTTTTACACTTCATAAAGGTGTGGGCCTTTAAACTGACCCAAACAGTGGACATTGGCTATATGGTTCTTTCAATCTTGGGTCTGTTTCTTTTTCTTCACTTTGTAGGGGATCTTTTCGAAAAGCCATTATCGCACATGGCCACACACACACATAAACAAGAGATTATGGGGACCTGTCACTCAGGTGTTCACATGTAGCAAGCTCTAAGTTACAACAGCAGATAATATTGCAACAGAAAAAATGTCAAAAGGAGGACTATACATCCTCCTGTCTACGTATCACTGGCATGCTTATGATAAACACATTCCAAATTCTCATGATGCTGAGATAATGTTACGTACACTTGGCTAAGGTATAATATTTGAGTCCTTTGGCATGCAACACTTTACACTGAATAGCACCATGCACTTGGGTACGTAATGTTCCGTGCAGCCATGAGCAGCATTTCTCGACACTTTATACAGTTCATCACAATGTACTATATAGCCAACATGAGACACTGTCAAACACTAGTATTTTCAAATGTGATACGGGATTTCAGGCTCGTGCAGAACATCAGTTTAACGAGTAAGACTGACGGACTTTTTAGTAGTACAGGTTAAGGAAACACTTGTATACCTGTTCTAGAGATGAGAGCTCCTGACATGACCCTTCTCTTTCAGGAGTTCAGGGAGACACCGATGTGGACACAAACTGCACTACACGATGAACTACGAGTAACAGAGATGTGGCTGGTCGGAGATACACCTACTAGGCACTGTGAGGACGACTAGGCACTGTTTGGACTACGAGGGAAGGGAGGGGCACTAGGAGAGATCACAACAACACATAAAGAAGTAATTTAGTCACCTACCTGTGATTGACATCCACTGGTACCGATGGATGTCGTTAAAATTAGGTGTCGGGTTGGTCTGACTGCATGAGTTGAGGGGGCTGGCGACGTAGTTCTGGTGGAAGGACTGTGCCATGTTGCTGGTGGTGGCACAGTTCTGCAAGTTGAGTCCCGTGTATTGGGACATGTCCGTGGCGCCCGTCTGAGAGTAGCGACATTGCTTGTCTCCGTCTGCGTTGCCTGATGTTATGGCGCTGAAGTGCGATGAGGGGTTGCTGGACAACTGATGTGATGCAAACCCAAACATATTTCGAGCCTGAGTATTGTAGTTTGCCAAGCTGGCAGCGGCTGATTCTGCCGGGTACTTGGACAGAAAATTATCTGTATAATTCGAACTCATTGAACTCATTGTTCACATAATTCTCCTCCGTAGTAACTACTTAGTAACAACTGTGTACACACTAGCCTCGACTACCTGTGATGGCAAATGAATCCTTTTCTGAATTAGACACCAGGCACGAGAACCCCGAGCGGTAAACAAGTCTGCCCAATCAGTAGGTAAGGGAGCCCGGAGAACCAATAAGCGCTCGCCTTGGTCGGACCTTCATTATTAGCGCGATAAGGCCGGGAGGGAGAGCGCGACTACACTCAAAACACTATCGCCATCTGTGGACCAATCGCAGAACTAGGCGGTGAAGCCAGCCAATACGGGGCCGTGCCGCCATCTTGGATATGGGCCGGGAGGGCGCGACGCGTCGAGCACCACACAAACACACATCTCGGGAATCAACGAAATTATGGGTGGCACGCTGCCGGCGGTGTTATTACAAGCGGTCCTCCTCCAGGCTGCCCACACTGGACTCCAGCAGGTAATTTGAGCGAGTGTATCTAGTGTTATAAGGTGTGTAAGTGTAACATCTTAGCTTGGGGAGCAAGCGGGCCCCCGCTCAGCGTCACGCATCTGCTCAGTCCTGCGTCCTCGCCGGCACCTCCACTCCTCCCCCTCCACCCCCACCCCACCTCCCCCCCACCATCACCTCCTTCTACCTCCACTACTCCCCTTACTATCGGCGGTTCTCTCCCTACTCTCCCTCACACCCCACAAGAATTTCCAGAGGCCTAGTGGTCTGCTGTGCTACCGATAAAGCATCAAAAATGGATTAAATGTCAACCGTGGCACCCGATCCCCACCTCCACCACCACCGCCAGGCGGCCCGACGTACTCACTCCGTCACACCTACACTAGACCTGCCCTAATCACATGACGGGATTCCTATCATGGGCCGACTGTCTGTGTACTTGCATGATGCCCACAGATACCAAGAGCCTCAGTTCACCCTCCACCTCAATAAAATCCACGGCTCTCCTTGCCTGGTGCGTCATTTCGTTACCGATGAAATTAGCTAACACAACACGGACGATCGATTATTTCACTGATACGTGGGAATTTGTGTAGGTCGATGTTCTTCCCCGCTTATGGGTTCTGTCACGGAACCTATACTGGCTGACCCTGAACTGTCTTAGTTCGTCTCCTGGTCCACATTGTCACACTTACTGAATTAATATTATCTGACTATCTTAGCAACATGTATGACAAATCTCCTTGTATATAATATTTAGACACGTTGCTATGCCACTATGGTACTGAAATTTACATCATAATCGTCTGTTTATAATTTATATTTAAGGCCAATGAGATGATGATATTGAGTCATGTGTTTCGGCAAAAGTGTTGTGGGTAAAGATCTCAGCGACACTGACCACGTTCAAAGCTGAGAATAAAACGTCATTTTTTATATTTCTTCCTGCACACCAGACAGGCAAGAGTTGATAGTTTGGATCAGATGCAAGGCAAAATTCACATCAATTTTATACATGTTATTATTATCACAAACACAGACCACAAACTGTAATATTTTTTTTTTTGTCCAATTGGTGACACTAAAATTATTTACATCCCACCGTTATGGCCTTTATCACCCTTTCCATAACACCTCAACGTCCATTACCATCGTCATAGAAATTATTCTGCTGCTATAATGGAGTGCATTTAATAATTTTGTATCTCGACCTCTAATAACAATAAAAATTAACCACAACTGCAAGAGCCTGCGTGCGACATTAGTTAGCAAGCAGGGTTGGGAGTAGGATTATTATCGGTCTGGGTGTGAGCACTTTTCACAACATCTGCTGTACTTTAAACTCCTGTATCCTGTGGTTTCATATTGAATTTTTCTGGCCGCCATCTCACGTGCCCGACACTAATCGCAGGCGGCGGGCGCGAGGAGAAGGTGAGTAAAATGGTCGAGGTAGGAGGAGCGGAGGTGGGTGGCGCTGGCTGGCCGTACTTGCAAATGGCGCTCGCCGCTGTCCCTCCCTTTTTACCTCCTCTCCCACCTTTACCACTCCCATAGTAACTCACCCTCGCCTCCCACTCATCACGGCTAGTGTTATTTGCATCATCTGGGAGATTTCTGCAACTGGCGGCGTACACAGTTACGAAGGGTAGCCAGAATTCAAACGCGACTCACACAACAAGCAGTAAGTTCGCTCGTCAAAATGTCCTCGCATGGTATTATTTTATATTATATTTGTTTATTGTTATTTTTCAGTTTAAAAATCCCAGTGTTTTGTTTTCGGATTGGGAGGGTCGACGGACACACGGGGGTGGGTTTCAGGTAGCCAGGTAAACCACGGAAAAGCGACAAGAAAAAAATATATATGGTGAGGTGGCGGTCATGAGGAAGGGTAGGGCGTATCTGATTTGAGGGAAATGGTGGTGGTGGTGGTGGTGGTGAATATTTTTTGTTTTTTTTTGTTTAAGATGAACCTGAGTCCGGGATTTAGAGAGGTCTAGGCCTAGGAGTGATGGGTGGGTAGGCCTAGTTTTTACGTGGTCAGCATGGTAGTGAAAGAGTTATAGTGGCCGTAAGTGACCAGTCTTGGTTTGGAGGTGTTTGCGTGAGGTAGGGAGAGTGGAGGAGCCTGCATCTTCTCACTGTGAGTCACTTCAAAGTCTTTCTAAACACTAAAACATTCACTATTGTCTACAATTTTCAAACAGTTTTTTTTTTCACAAGTTCACAATCACGGAGAAAAAATCGCTCAAATTGTTACCGTAACACATGTAAGAAATTTTGCCAAGTGGAGAGGATAACAGAAAGTAAAAATTGAAAACAAGTATTTAGCTGGGTAGCCTATACCTGATCAAAAAAAGTTTCTTCAGAAATTAACAAACACGATTAAAAAATCGCGCAATTTATATAAACAAAAAAACATGTGTAAGAAAAATTACAAAGTCGAAAGGATAACAGAAAGTAAAATTTGAGAACGAATTATTAGCTTTGAAGAGAGAGTCAATGAGTGCCAGAAGACAGTGTGTGATATTATGTTAGTGCCGACACCACCACCACCACCACTGCCACAACAACTTGGTCACACTGTGGAAAAAAATCCAAGCGAAAAATTAACATCTATAGCAAACCCGCAAACTGTCACCAGAACACTGATGTTTTGGTGACGGGAGAGCGGCGGCGGGGACATTGGGGGCAGCGCTGATGGCGACGGCGGCGGCGGCTGTGGCGGCCTATCTACTGTATATAGCGCTGAACTAAGTGGGAGCGGCGGCTGTGGTCGTGCTCTGACTGGTCGTGGCTCCGGATCACAATCGTGCGAAAAAGTCGAGGAAATATGAGGAGTGGAGTTCTGGTGAGGCGGGATTGGGTCTGGCCAGCAGAGCAACTTGTGGGGATAGGAAAAAAAAGTAGCGAGGTGGGATGAGGAGGCAGCAGCAGCACACACCACACACACCACCACACACCGCGGGACTGGTTGAAGGAGTAGCAGAGGGACCCCGGGAGCTTTGACGGGAAAGTCGGGGCACTCTCTCTCTCTCTCTCCCTCTCCCTCTCCCTCGCTCTCCGCCCCCTGCCTCCTTCCTCCTTACCGGGCCCTGCCTTCACTCACTCTATCGAAGCACTGAGGGCTAACTAACTCGCCTTGGTTCGAAATCCTCCCTGTATATATCGTAGCACACACACATACACACACACTCACTCACTCACTCACACACGCACGCACACGCACGCGGAGGCAGTCAGCGGGTCTTTGCGAGTGGATGTCGATGAGAGGGACTGAGGTGGGAGGTGGTGGTGAGGGTAATGATATTGGCGGTGGTTGGGAAGATGATGATGGAGGTGAGGGTGAGGGGGAGTGAGTAGTTTAGGGGGGGGGAGGTGAAACGCCAGGAGGCATATATAGAAAGAGGCGTTGCAGAGTTATCACATAAACGAAACTCGAGTGAAAGGAGAGTCATGTGGGAGAGTAAGTGAAGTACAGTATAGTGTATATGAAAAAAAGAAGAGATAAAGTAAGAGTTGCGCAAATACTTGAAAACTGTGAATGGAACTCTCCTCCATCCCTCCTCCTGCACGCACCCCCCTACCCCTCCCCCCTCCCCATCACCCCAACCATCAACCTTCGCCCCCCTCACCTGCGCCCCCTCCCCTTCCTTCCTCCCTTCATCCCTATCACTTGCTTCCTTTCCTACCCCATATCACCTGTCCTTCTTGCCCCACTCTTTGTCATTTGCTTCTTCTCTCTCTCCTCTTTCTCTCCTCCATTGCAACATACATTTTCTTATACCCTTTCCAGGATCTGAACCCTTTATTTCCATTCCTTCCCCTTCTCTCAGTTCCTTCCCCTCTCTCTCCTCTTGTACCCCTGGCCCCCATGATAATCGTTCCCCTCTTTATTACCCCCCTTTCTCCCCTCTCTAGCCTCCCTGCCCTATCCATTCCCCCTTCTTCCCCTCCCTCTGCATGGCTCCACCCTCTCATTTCCCCTCCCGGTGCCTCCTTCCCCTTACCCTAATACCCCTTCTACAGTTCTCCATTTCCCCCATCTTCCCCTCCATATTCTTGACTCCACCCTTATTCCCCTTCATGTTGCCTCCCTCCCTTCCCCTATAACCCTCCTCCCCAGTTCTTTATTCACCCCCCCCCCTTCTCCCTAGTTCTCCTCCATGTGCCCCTTCCCTTTCCACATTTCTTCTCCATTCCCTTTTCCTTCTCCCTAGTTTTCCTCCATATCCCCCTTCCCTTTCCACATTTCTTCTCCATTCCCTTTTCCTTCTCCCTAGTTCTCCTCCATGTCCCCCTTCCCTTTCCACATTTCTGCTCCATTCCTCCTTCCTTCTCCTCCATTTCCCCCTTCTTTACATGGCCCCAGCCCTCCCCAACTTGAGCCGGTAGAGGACATGAGGCCTAATAATCTTGCAAGTGTCTCCAGCCCCGCTAGTATCGCGGCACTTCACCTACTCCCCCTAATCTCACAGTCGACGGGGATAGGGGAAGGGGAAGCGACGGGCCTGCATGGGAGGTGTAGAAAAGAGGAGGAGGAAGAGGAATACACAGAAGAGGGTATAGGGAAAAGTGAAGAGGAGAGGCAGAGAAGAGGAGAGGAAGGAATGCACAGAAGAGGGTATAGGGAAGTGAAGAGGAGGAGGAAGAGGAATACAGAGAAGAGGGTATAGGGAATAGTGAAGAGGAGAGGCAGAGAAGAGGAGAGGAAGGAATGCACAGAAGAGGGTATAGGGAAAAGTGAAGAGGAGAGGCAGAGAAGAGGATAGAAAGGAAGAGGAATACAAAGAAGAGGGTAGGGAAAAGTGAAGAGGAGAGCCAGAGAAGCGAAGAGGAGGGAATACAGAGAAGAGGGTATAGGGGAAAGTGAAGAGGAGAGGAAGGAATAAACAGAGATAAAGGTAAAGAAAGACGTAGGGAGAATGATGAGGAAGGGGAGTATAGAGACATACATGCAGGAAGAAGGGCAAGATACAAAGACTGCATGGAGGAGAGACTTTACGTAGAGGGAAGGGAAGGATGGAGGGAACAATAAAGATGACGTAGGCAGAAGGGAGAGAAAGGACTGCAGTAAAGAGAAGGGCTGGCGAATTTGCAGTGCATGCGAGAAGGTGTGTGTGTGTGTACGTATCAGAAGGAAGAGGAAGATGTTGTGAAGGAGAATGTGCACTGATGGTTGAAACGTGTGAGAAGGTTTTGAGTACAGCTGGAGTAGAAGGAAGGCTAGTATGGGGGTTCATGTGAGAGGTTTATTTGTGCGCATTTGAGATATTTGAAAAAAGAAGTCTACATTGGTTACTTAAAAATCACAATAGTGTTCATGGAGGTAGAATTGTTAGTTGTTTTGTAGGGAGAGAGAGGATTGGGTGAATTGAAAGGTGAATTGAATAAGGATACAGGGGTGAAGGTTATACGAGTGAGATGGAAAAAGCAAAGTTCACACTGAAGATACAAAATCTTATCTATTATTCAGAAGGCTAATAGAAAATATTTAGTATATAAATTTGACATAAACGAACAAAATATATTAATGTGCATCAATCAACGTTTAAATCGTGGACACCAATCAGTGTTTCTTATAAAAGATAACTGAAGATAAATATTTGAAAACAGAAAATAAAATAAAAAATAAAAAATATTATAAATACACCAACAAGAAATATAGCAAATAATTTTAATAGTGAATATAAAAGAACAATATTTGAAAGCAAAAAAGTGTACCTGCGCAACACCTGTGAGAAACTTGACACTGAGACTCCTTGGTTTTATAGCGAATGACAACGACGACTTCCACGATTCCGGAGTTGTCATGCGCACGTGAACAGCGTCGGGAGTTGGGGTTGGAATGGTCTCCCCTCCTTCCCTCCTACTCCTCCCTGATACCACCTCGGCCTGTCAGTCAATACAGCGCTTGTCATGCACTCCCAGGCATAAAAATACGCTCTTGTCAACACCCTATATACGATGTGCTTGTTTCCCTCGCCATTCAAATCATCAGCCAAAATTTCTTTCTTTTCTACAGACAGATTCTTCAGTCACATCCTCCCCCCTCCCTCTCCCCCCTTAACAATTATTATGTATTGTAGTGTCTAATTTGCCAAAACATGCGAATATTATAACCCTATTTTATTTTATTATATATATTTTTTTAAGAAAGCGTAAACGCGAGTCTCTCAAAATTATCACTGTCATGATCAATTTTCTTCATAAACTGGAAAATACTTAAAAACTATTTTATTACTTAAATCGACTGCCAGCGCGACCTTTCATATGCTTGTATAATATATATGACTGCGTTAAGAAAATAAAAACACTGCTGTATATATCTGTACAATAGTTATAAATTACAAACAAAACTTCGACAGGATTTATACTCTAACCTAACCTAACCTAACCTTAATTAAGAATATAGATAGACCTTTCAATTGAAACGGCCATGTACTGTATATATATATGATCATCCCATTCCCTTCCAATAGATTCTTGTTGGTGGTATACACAGTGAACATTCCGTGTGCACCGTGGCTGAGCATATCACACCTCCACCCTCACAGATCCTAAGTTGTGTTTTATCGGTCGTCAAACGCGTCTCTGGCACTGAAGGGCAACCAAGACCCATTAGAGTATAGGGTATTAGGTTTATTGTCCTTTTATAGACTTTGTTATATTAGTGTCAATCCTTTACTCAGACTCTGCATGGGTGTAGTTTTATTAGTCCGTTCTCAAGGTCAAGGTTTCCCCAGAGTACAATGTTTTCATAATTATTATTTAATCACTTGTGGAATTAAATAATTTATTATTCTATATTATTGATTTTCTGTGACTGAGTTTTTTCTTTATAAATCATTAAATATTGGTGGCTTTAAGAACACACACACACACACACACACACACACACACACACACACACACACACACACACACACACACACACACACACACACACACACACACACACACACACACACATACATACATACACAGGATGGAATATACATACACACACACACACACACACACACACACAGGAAGAAATATATACACACACACACACAGGAAGGAATACACACACACACACACACACACACACACACACACACACACACACACACACACGTCACTGCTTGCGTACTGGCTGCATGTGTGCTTGTTTGTCAACACTGTTAGCGCCCGGGATAAACACATAAGCCTGGGGTCAAGCTACATACCCTAAGTGTCGACGAATGAATGTAGCAGCAGGAAGAAGAAGAAGAGAAGAGACAGAAGGGGGGAAAAAAGAAGAAGAAGAAGATACAATTGTGGAGGAAGAGGAAGAGGATGAAGAAGAGAAGGAAGTGGAGAAGAAAAAGTAAATGGATGAGGAGCAGAAGGAGGAGGGGGAAGTGGAGGAGGAGAAGGAGGAGAAAGATGAAGAAAAGGAAGAAGAGAAGGAAGAGGAGGAGGAGGAAGAAGAAGAGAAAGAGAAAGAGTAGGAGTAGGCGGCACAGAACCATCAACACAATCGGTCATGTCAGCCAAATTTAACGAGAACGAAGTGTATATTATTATTATGGACGTAAGGAACATAAAGATCATTACACTGGGCTGCCGACACCACCTCCCCACCACTCATGAAATATAGATAATCTGATAAATAGAAATATAGAAATAAAGAAATATAGATAATCAGTTAATTAAATAGAAAAATAGAAATAAAGAAATATAGATAATCTGTTAAATAGAAATATAAAAATAAAGAAATATAGAAATAAAGATATATAGATAATCTGTTAAATAAAAATATAGAAATAAAGAAATATAGAAATAAAGAAATATAAAAATAAAGAAATATAGATAATCTGTTAAATAGAAATATAGAAATAAAGAAATATACAAATAAAGAAATATAAATAATCTGTTAAATAGAAATATAGAAATAAAGAAATATAGAAATATATATAATCTAGAAAAACTTATCTGGAACGGGTGTACAAGAAAATGGACGTAGAATGGAAAATCAAATATATGAAAAAAACAAAAAACAAATCAATCATCGTGTAATAATGTTAAAGCTCGATTGGCTAATGAAAATAATAAAAATGAAAACTATAATTGAGAACTTAAGTAATTAAAATATTTGAAAAGAAATATACGAGCCAACTATATACTCAAACCAACAAAGAAACAAATAGTGTAAACCGAAAGAACAAACAACATGTCTTGAAGTAAAGGGTATTATTAAAATTATCGAAAAATAAAACACACACACGGAGAAAAAAAAGCTTATAACATCCCACCAAAAAATATAATGTATAGTTATTTATGTGTATTATAAAAATATTTTCCATATAATATTGCAAATGGATTCACTCAATTCGCAAAAAAATAACGACAAACTAACGAAAGAAAAAAAAATATATATGATCAAATTAAAGTAAAAATATAAAAATAACAATCTATCCGAGAACTGAATATACACACAAAAATGAGAAACAATTATAGTGAAAAAGGAAATTGCAAAGTCGTATTTTTAAAGAGTATAAAACATAGAGTTTCGATTGAAGACAAACAGCAAGACAAAATATTCCTAACCAATTATTAAAACAAAGAAGAAAACCCAAACACAGTCAGTCCTCTTCGGGATATAAGAAACTTGTCTAGAGAGGAAAAGAAAACAACAAAAACAGAAAAAGAGGAAACTGATTACGTCAAAAAGAGGAAACTGATTACGTCAAAAAAAGGAAACTGATTATGGTAAGTCAAGTGTCGAGAAACCAATTCAAAATAAAAACCAAGACACGAGTAAAGCAAATGGGAGAACTGACACTGACTGACTGACTGACTGACTGACTGACTGACTGAGTGTCTATGTGAAGGACGACCCAGTGCCAAAGACGGACGGATTCCAAGAGGCTATAGCGGGGAGAGTTATGAGGGATCGTAGGTCACAATTTCCGCTTGATCCCCCTCGTTTACAGCTTGCATTAACACGCCTTCACTTGACCCATGCATGAAGTCAGCCTCCCTTTCCCCAACACACATTCACATACAATCACAATCACAGCCTAGTTAGCTCTACATAATATATAGTTTTCATCTCTCTCTCTCTCTCTCTCTCTCTCTCTCTCTCTCTCTCTCTCTCTCTCTCTTGCATGCACTTACACTCATCCATACTGTCTCTGAGGTTTGTCTCCATCCTTTCCGTCTCTCTCTTTTTCGCTCTGTCTTCCGTCCACTGTTGTTACTCTTTCTCCACTCAGACACTTCTTCGTTACAGTTCTCATTTATCTCTCTTCATTTCCTACATCTTATAATACACTCACGTCTATCTGCTACCTCTATTATAATTATGTCTCTACATCACTTCTTATTTCTCTTGTCTCTCTCTGTTTTCTTAAGCGTTTTTATTCCTCTTAAGCTCTCCATCCCCTCTCATCCGAATGTGTGTATATCTATCTCTCTCTTTCCCTCCAATATCTTCATCCCTCCTCTCTGCCCTTCCTTCATATTTTACAACAAAATAAACTCCTTTACTTTCCCTCTCTTTCCCTCCTTCCTTCCTTCCTTCCATGCACATCAATATATTATTTTGTTTTTTTTCCTTCAAAATCTCTCACCCCTCTCTTCCTTCCACATTCACCTCTTTTCATCTTACTCTATATTCCCCCTCCTCTCTCGTTGCTTCAATATCTTTCTTCTCACTCTTCTCGCTCTTTCCACATCTCGTCATCTTCATCCTCTCCTTTGCCCCGTCTTCATATTCCTTCTCACTCCCATCCATCCATCCATCCATCCATATCTCTTTACCTGCATCACTTTCATCTCTCTCTCTCTCTCTCTCTCTCTCTCTCTCTCTCTCCTCTCTCTCTCTCTCTCTCTCTCTCTCTCTCTCTCTCTCTCTCTCTCTCTCTCTCTCTCCTCTCTCTCTCTCTCTCTCTCTCTCCACTTCTCTCCCACACTCCCTCCACCACCACTCTCTCCACCTCTCCTCCACCTCTGGCTGACGGTGAGAAGAATGTCGTCCAAGCTTTTATTACCGACTTCTCGCGGTGCACCAAAATGGAGGAAATTTACTATATATATAAAAAATATATATATACGGGCCATGGGTTTATTCACAGCAGAGATTTTGCAAGCCATGAGAACAGAACAAGGTGGTTTTTTTTAAATATAAACATAAGGTACATCATTTTTTTGAAGAATTTACAATGTTCTGTTTAATAATCTCGTGTTTTAGTCACAGTTCACTTTTGGTAATTTTGTTCTTATATTCGGGTTATATATCGTACAAATGAATTCCACTAATAAATCAGTTAGTGTTATTTATGTAGAAAACTGATTGAAATAAGTAAAAAAAAAAGAAAACAAAATCCATGTCTTCAATACTATAAGAAGGCAAGAAAAAAATATTAAAAATTATCAGCAAATCATATACCTAATTATGCAGTAACTGACTGAAATAAGTATAAATTTTTTACTTCAAATATTACAAGGAAGACAAAGAAAAAATAGTGCTAGGAGTGAGTGACAAGAGTGGAGGGAGCGGGGGAGATGTGATCCCGCTGACGCCGCCGCCACCGCCACCTGGCCGGGGCTGGGCGGGGCGGGGCGGCGCGGGGAGTTAGTTGGCCGCCGCCGCCATTTCCCTACAAAAAATTATTCTTTCTTCTCGAATTTCATAAAAAAAAAAAATATCATATTTACCAAAAACCCCTGTAATGGAAGTAATAATATCTGGTGGGAGGGAATATGATAACAAGTAGCTAAAACAACTATGAATAACCAAGAGGAATTATTATACTTTGGATAATCTAAAGTGCGAATCATGTTTACGCACCAGTAATTTAACGATAAAGAAGACATTAAACAAAATTATTATATAATTTGAAGTACGTTATTTTATATCAGGCCGTCAAATTATGTATTAAATTCTGACAGCAGCAGGAAGTATTAAGTCAAAATTAAGACCGCTCTTGGATTATCAAAACCTTCAGATATATAGACGCCTTCGTGTTGCTCGGAAAATTCTACTCGTAATTATAGATAAGCATAATTTTCCACGATTCGTAGTCTTTAAATTCAAAACAACAAAATCAACGAGAGACGCGACGTGGTGGAGGTGGTGGAGGTGGAGGTGGAGGTGGATGGGTGAGTGAGGTGGAGAGAGAGGATCAGGACAGAGGTAAAGTTAAGCGCTTTCCTCCATCTCTCTCCTCGCCTCCTCCTTCATCCCTCTCCTCGCCTCCTCCATCCCTCTACTCGCCTCCTCCATCTATCCCTCCCTCCTCCCTTCCTTCCTTCCTTCCTTCCTTCCTTTCTTCTCTCTCTTTTCATTTTGTTCTGTTTTTCCTCCTTCTCTCAGTCCTTTTCATTATTTTGTATCCACTCTGCTTTTCATTCAATTTCTTCGATCTTTTGTTTATCATTTGTTTTCCTATTTTATTTTGTTGGTTACTTCCTTCCCTCTTTCGTTCTTCTTGTATTTCTTTCATACCAATGCATATTTTTTTTCTTCAGTCTCTTTATTCCATTCTGTTCATCATTTTATCCTTGTTATTTCATTCACTCACCATTCTCTCTCTCTCTCTCTCTCTCTCTCTCTCTCTCTCTCTCTCTCTCCTCTCTCTCTCTCTCTCTCTCTCTCCTCTCTCTCATCTCTCTCTCTCTCTCTCTCTCTCTCTCTCTCCTAAAACATAATCATCATTATCGTGTAAAATACCCTTTCCAAACATCCTCTTCTAGATAATATTATTTCTTTTGTATTCACGTTTTACTCGGAGGAATCACCCGGTAACAATTATTCTCAAACATTTCTAGGATCACTTAAGGGTGTAATTAGTTTTTGGTATTTTGGAGTGCCTTGATTCCTCCAAAGTATGCTAGGAAACAGGACCAGAATAGCAAAAGTAATGGTGTTCTGTTGTTGCTTGGAATAGTTTGGAGGATTCAGTTGCTCCAGATTTACCAACACAAAATTTCCCCCTTAACATCTTCCAGGTCATCTATCTGTCTACAATAAGCACCCCCTCCTCCCACCCCACCAACATCTTAAGGGGGTGCGGGAGTAGGGACAGGCTTGGGGGGGGGAGGTTTTGGGGGGTGCAGGAATTGGGGGACAGGCTTGGGGTAGGTAGAAAGCCTGCATGTCTCCTATTCCCGTACCCCCCCCTCCCCCAAGCCTGTCCCCCTACTCCCGCACCCCCCCAAAACCCCCCCCAAGCCTGTCCCCTACTCCCGCACCTCCCTAAACACCCCCCCCCCCAAGACTGTCCCCTATTCCCGCCACCCCCTTAACATCAGGAGCAGCATCTTCCTCAACACCACATATTCATTTACCTGTTACTAAGATCAATGTAATCAGATCACTCTTACTTCAGTCAGTTACATAAGACAGTGTTCCCGAGATCCCTGCATGCCACTATACCCGGACTATAAAACTTTCACTATTACCTGCTTGGGACTGTCTGATATATACTCTGACACGTGCAGCACACTTTCCTTAGATTATTTTTATATATTTTTGTATATTTTTTATATATTTCATAGCATCAATTTTTTTTTTCTCGCATATGTCTGCAATATTTTGGATAAGACAACACACAATTTTCTCCTTTTTTTCTGCTCTGGTGTAAAATGCCACCACCACAATTTTTCCAAAACACTAACGTCCTCTCAATTTAAGGCAATTCCTCAGTATCATTATTAACTAGATCACTCTCACTGACACACACTGCTTGCTTTCCCTCTCTGTCTGCATGTATGTATGTGCCTGCCTGCCCTTGAGAACCTCCGTCATCCATCCACAGAGTACTTTCACCGGCGACAAATTTTCCGTCTCTCCTCCGTCTTTATACCTTACATCGAAAAAAATAATTGCACTGGCGTCCTTTCCTCTCTGTCTCCTCGTCACCAAAAACACTCACTCACTCACTCACTCACTCTCATCTGCGCCTCTCCGTTGTCCGTCGTGCGCCACATGAGGAAAACAACACTGACTGGCACTAGACCTATTCTCAAACCTCTTCCTTCCTACCAACTACATGTAAGCCTCAGCGCGTCTCCACCACAGCGCCATAACAACGCTCAGTGACAACACCAGGTAGCGTGGAGTAGACGGGGGTGAAAATTCGTACAAGAATATTTGACTATATTTATTGTCAATGAATGTGCATATATAAATATTATTCTGGTTACGTCATATATATGCCATATTGTAAAAAGATGATATATAAATGTAAGACTAAAAATCGGAAATTACATGAATTATTTAAAATAAAACTAAAATAGGATACATCATGGCTGGAAATTCTCAGAAACAAAATATTAAATCTTGAATAGGGTTTGATCTCAGTTCGAATACTCCCACCAGCAAAATAGTGGTAGTAGTGGTGGGTGGTGGTGGTGGTGGTGGTGGTGGCATTCCCGAAAACCAAGAGGGCGGAACCAGCAAGAGGATTTTAAGGAATAGCTCGGTCGGTGTCGGCGTATAAGCGGGTGGTGGTGGTTGTGGTGGTGGTTGAACTGAGACTAACAATAATAATACTAATAGTAATAATAGTTACAGAGAGGCTGGCTTTTATTGCGATACGGATGAACTCTCCCTTGGGCATCTCCCGAAGCTTTGTGTCCATTAACATATTATCCGGTGTGGTGTGTGTGTATCTGTGGAAGTGTGGGGGGGAGGGGGAGGGGATTCACCCCGAGTTAACCCCAAGCAAGTGAAATTAAAAGATAATGGTTTAAAACTGTAAAGAGAGAGAGAGAGAGAGAGAGAGAGAGAGAGAGAGAGAGAGGAGAGAGAGAGAGAGAGAGAGAGAGAGAGAGAGAGAGAGAGAGAGAGAGAGAGAGAGAGAGTGTGTGTGTATGTGTGTGTGTGTGTGTGTGTGTGTGTGTGTGTGTGTGTGTGTGTGTGTGTGTGTGTGTGTGTGTGTGTGTGTGTGTGTGTGTGTGTGTGTTTAGGATTTGTACCAACTCCCCAACACCACCAAACTATGAATTCTTTGCTGTGATCGCTATATACACTGTCCTAACGTAGCTTAAGTCCCTGTCCAACATTCTTCCTCCGTCCTCTTTCCTTCAGTCTCCATCCAAAAAATCATCTATGCTCAGTCTATAATTGGGAGTGAACTTTATAATTATGACCTGTAACTAAAATCGTCGGACATGTATTGTTGACTGTAAAGCACTTAATGTTTTGATTTAGGGATCAGGCAAAAAATGTGTTTGTGTGATACCTTCAGTTCAGTTCTCTCGTATCTTCGGCTGCATGTGGGACCCTACTGCCTGTCTGCCTGCCTGCCTGTCTGTCTCCATGCCTGCCTGCCTGCCTGTTTGCCTGTCTCCCTGCCTGCCTGCCTGCCTGTTTGCCTGTCTCCCTGCCTGCCTGCCTGCCTGCCTGCTTGTCTCCCTGCCTGCCTCCCTGCCTGCCTCCCTGCCTGTTTGCCTGTCTCATGCCTGCCTGCCTGCCTGCTTGTCTCCCTGCCTGCCTGCCTGCCTGTTTGTTTGGTCTCCCTGCCTGCTTGTCTCCCTGCCTGCCTGCCTGCCTGTTTGCCTGTCTCCCTGCCTGCCTGCCTGTCTGCCTGCCTGCCCACCTCGCCGTAAAACTCAACTCGGCCCAGAAACTTTGTCAGCATTTCTTCCCCTGCCGGTATATTAAGGCCGACCGTAAGTTGCTCCCGAGTTACGATCTTCGGTTTGC
>JAWQEG010008968.1:0-20089 GCA_033782935.1 Petrolisthes cinctipes
ACTTTTGTGCACCAAAGAGATCGATTTTCAGTATGTTTTGAGCATGTATTTTGAAAATACTCTAACACGGAGTAGGCATGTACAGATCGCTTCTGGGACCCCTAAATATCGAATTTTCGGGATTTTTGGGACTGAATTTGAGATATCGACTTTTTGCCACCTAAAAGATCGATTTTTAGCATGTTTTTAGCCTATATTTTGAAAATATTCTAGCACTGAGTACAGATTGCTTCTGGGACCCCAAAATATTGAATTTTCGGGTGTTTTGAGCCTGAATTTGAGATATAAACGGGTACAGAAGATACATGCACATATTGACTTTGGGCACCAAAAATATCGATTTTCAGCATGTTTTGGGCCTGAATTTTGAAAATACTCTAACACGGAGTAAGCATGTACAGATCGCTTCTGGGACCCCCAAATATCGAATTTTCGGGTGTTTAGGGCCAGAATTTGAGATATAAACGGGTACAGAAGATGCATGCACATATCGACTTTTGGGCACCTAAAAGATCGATTTTCAGTATGTTTTTGGCCTGTATTTTGAAAATACTCTAACACGGAGTAGGCATGTACAGATACCTTCTGGGACCTCTAAATATCGAATTTTCGGGTGTTTTGGGACTGAATTTGAGATATCGATTTTTTGGCACCTAAAATGTCGATTTTTAGCATTTTTTTAGCCTATATTTTGAAAATATTCTAGCACTGTGTAGGCATGTACAGATTGCTTCTGGGACCCCAAAATATTGAATTTTCGGGTGTTTTGAGCCTGAATTTGAGATATAAACGGGTACAGAAGATACATGCACATATTGACTTTGGGCACCAAAAATATCGATTTTCAGTATGTTTTTGGCCTGTATTTTGAAAATACTCTAACACGGAGTAGGCATGTACAGATACCTTCTGGGACTTCTAAATATCGAATTTTCGGGTGTTTTGGGACTGAATTTGAGATATCGATTTTTTGGCACCTAAAATGTCGATTTTTAGCATTTTTTTTGCCTATATTTTGAAAATATTCTAGCACTGTGTAGGCATGTACAGATTGCTTCTGGGACCCCAAAATATTGAATTTTCGGGTGTTTTGAGCCTGAATTTGAGATATAAACGGGTACAGAAGATACATGCACATATTGACTTTGGGCACCAAAAATATCGATTTTCAGTATGTTTTTGGCCTGTATTTTGAAAATACTCTAACACGGAGTAGGCATGTACAGATACCTTCTGGGACCTCTAAATATCGAATTTTCGGGTGTTTTGGGACTGAATTTGATATATCGATTTTTTGGCACCTAAAATGTCGATTTTTAGCATGTTTTTAGCCTATATTTTGAAAATATTCTAGCACTGTGTAGGCATGTACAGATTGCTTCTGGGACCCCAAAATATTGAATTTTCGGGTGTTTTGAGCCTGAATTTGAGATATAAACGGGTACAGAAGATACATGCACATATTGACTTTGGGCATCTAAAATATCGATTTTCAGCTTGTTTTGGGCCTGTATTTTGAAATTACTCTAACACTGAGTAGGCATGTACAGATTGCTTCTGGGACCCCAAAATATTGAATTTTCGGGTGTTTTGAGCCTGAATTTGAGATATAAACGGGTACTGAAGATGCATGCACATATCGACTTTTGTGCACCTAAAAGATCGATTTTCAGTATGTTTTGAGCATGTATTTTGAAAATACTCTAACACGGAGTAGGCATGTACAGATCGCTTCTGGGACCCCTAAATATCGAATTTTCGGGTGTTTTGGGACTGAATTAGAGATATTGACTTTTTGGCACCTAAAAGATCGATTTTTAGCATGTTTTTAGCCTATATTTTGAAAATATTCTAGCACTGAGTACAGATTGCTTCTGGGACCCCAAAATATTGAATTTTCGGGTGTTTTGAGCCTGAATTTGAGATATAAACGGGTACAGAAGATACATGCACATATTGACTTTGGGCACCAAAAATATCGATTTTCAGCATGTTTTGGGCCTGAATTTTGAAAATACTCTAACACGGAATAGGCATGTACAGATCGCTTCTGGGACCCCAAAATATCGAATTTTCGGGTGTTTAGCGCCAGAATTTGAGATATAAACGGGTACAGAAGATGCATGCACATATCGACTTTTGGGCACCTAAAATATCGATTTTCAGTATGTTTTTGGCCTGTATTTTGAAAATACTCTAACACGGAGTAGGCATGTACAGATACCTTCTGGGACTTCTAAATATCGAATTTTCGGGTGTTTTGGGACTGAATTTGAGATATCGATTTTTTGGCACCTAAAATGTCGATTTTTAGCATGTTTTTAGCCTATATTTTGAAAATATTCTAGCACTGTGTAGGCATGTACAGATTGCTTCTGGGACCCCAAAATATTGAATTTTCGGGTGTTTTGAGCCTGAATTTGAGATATAAACGGGTACAGAAGATACATGCACATATTGACTTTGGGCATCTAAAATATCGATTTTCAGCATGTTTTGGGCCTGTATTTTGAAAATACTCTAACACTGAGTAGGCATGTACAGATTGCTTCTTGGACCCCAAAATATTGAATTTTCGGGTGTTTTGAGCCTGAATTTGAGATATAAACGGGTACTGAAGATGCATGCACATATCGACTTTTGTACACCTAAAAGATCGATTTTCAGTATGTTTTGAGAATGTATTTTGAAAATACTCTAACACGGAGTAGGCATGTACAGATCGCTTCTGGGACCCCTAAATATCGAATTTTCGGGTGTTTTGGGACTGAATTTGAGATATTGACTTTTTGGCACCTAAAAGATCGATTTTTAGCATGTTTTTAGCCTATATTTTGAAAATATTCTAGCACTGAGTAGGCATGTACAGATTGCTTCTGGGACCCCAAAATATTGAATTTTCGGGTGTTTTGAGCCTGAATTTGAGATATAAACGGGTACAGAAGATACATGCACATATTGACTTTGGGCATCTAAAATATCGATTTTCAGCATGTTTTGGGCCTGTATTTTGAAAATACTCTAACACTGAGTAGGCATGTACAGATTGCTTCTGGGACCCCAAAATATTGAATTTTCGGGTGTTTTGAGCCTGAATTTGAGATATAAACGGGTACTGAAGATGCATGCACATATCGACTTTTGTGCACCTAAAAGATCGATTTTCAGTATGTTTTGAGCATGTATTTTGAAAATACTCTAACACGGAGTAGGCATGTACAGATCGCTTCTGGGACCCCAAAATATCGAATTTTCGGGTGTTTAGGGCCATAATTTGAGATATAAACGGGTACAGAAGATGCATGCACATATCGACTTTTGGGCACCTAAAAGATCGATTTTCAGTATGTTTTTGGCCTGTATTTTGAAAATACTCTAACACGGAGTAGGCATGTACAGATACCTTCTGGGACCTCTAAATATCGAATTTTCGGGTGTTTTGGGAATGAATTTGAGATATCGATTTTTTGGCACCTAAAATGTCGATTTTTAGCATGTTTTTAGCCTATATTTTGAAAATATTCTAGCACTGTGTAGGCATGTACAGATTGCTTCTGGGACCCCAAAATATTGAATTTTCGGGTGTTTTGAGCCTGAATTTGAGATATAAACGGGTACAGAAGATACATGCACATATTGACTTTGGGCACCAAAAATATCGATTTTCAGCATGTTTTGAGCCTGAATTTTGAAAATACTCTAACACGGAGTAGGCATGTACAGATCGCTTCTGGGACCCCAAAATATCGAATTTTCGGGTGTTTAGGGCCAGAATTTGAGATATAAACGGGTACAGAAGATGCATGCACATATCGACTTTTGGGCACCTAAAAGATCGATTTTCAGTATGTTTTTGGCCTGTATTTTGAAAATACTCTAACACGGAGTAGGCATGTACAGATTCCTTCTGGGACCTCTAAATATCGAATTTTCGGGTGTTTTGGGACTGAATTTGAGATATCGATTTTTTGGCACCTAAAATGTCGATTTTTAGCATGTTTTTAGCCTATATTTTGAAAATATTCTAGCACTGTGTAGGCATGTACAGATTGCTTCTGGGACCCCAAAATATTGAATTTTCGGGTGTTTTGAGCCTGAATTTGAGATATAAACGGGTACAGAAGATACATGCACATATTGACTTTGGGCATATAAAATATCGATTTTCAGCATGTTTTGTGCCTGTATTTTGAAAATACTCTAACACTGAGTAGGCATGTACAGATTGCTTCTGGGACCCCAAAATATTGAATTTTCGGGTGTTTTGAGCCTGAATTTGAGATATAAACGGGTACTGAAGATGCATGCACATATCGACTTTTGGGCACCTAAAAGATCGATTTTCAGTATGTTTTTGGCCTGTATTTTGAAAATACTCTAACACGGAGTAGGCATGTACAGATACCTTCTGGGACCTCTAAATATCGAATTTTCGGGTGTTTTGGGACTGAATTTGAGATATCGATTTTTTGGCACCTAAAATGTCGATTTTTGGCATGTTTTTAGCCTATATTTTGAAAATATTCTAGCACTGTGTAGGCATGTACAGATTGCTTCTGGGACCCCAAAATATTGAATTTTCGGGTGTTTTGAGCCTGAATTTGAGATATAAACGGGTACTGAAGATGCATGCACATATCGACTTTTGTGCCCCTAAAAGATCGATTTTCAGTATGTTTTGAGCATGTATTTTGAAAATACTCTAACACGGAGTAGGCATGTACAGATCGCTTCTGGGACCCCTAAATATCGAATTTTCGTGTGTTTTGTTACTGAATTTGAGATATCGACTTTTTGGCACCTAAAAGATCGATTTTTAGCATGTTTTTAGCCTATATTTTGAAAATATTCTAGCACTGAGTAGGCATGTACAGATTGCTTCTGGGACCCCAAAATATTGAATTTTCGGGTGTTTTGAGCCTGAATTTGAGATATAAACGGGTACAGAAGATGCATGCACATATCGACTTTTGTGCACCTAAAAGATCGATTTTCAGTATGTTTTGAGCATGTATTTTGAAAATACTCTAACACGGAGTAGGCATGTACAGATCGCTTCTGGGACCCCTAAATATCGAATTTTTTGGGTGTTTTGGGACTGAATTTGAGATATCGACTTTTTGGCACCTAAAAGATCGATTTTTAGCATGTTTTTAGCCTATATTTTGAAAATATTCTAGCACTGAGTAGGCATGTACAGATTGCTTCTGGGACCCCAAAATATTAAATTTTCGGGTGTTTTGAGCCTGAATTTGAGATATAAACGGGTACAGAAGATACATGCACATATTGACTTTGGGCACCAAAAATATCGATTTTCAGCATGTTTTGGGCCTGAATTTTGAAAATACTCTAACACGGAGTAGGTATGTACAGATCGCTTCTGGGACCCCAAAATATCGAATTTTCGGGTGTTTAGGGCCAGAATTTGAGATATAAACGGGTACAGAAGATACATGCACATATTGACTTTGGGCATCTAAAATATCGATTTTCAGCATGTTTTGGGCCTGTATTTTGAAAATACTCTAACACTGAGTAGGCATGTACAGATTGCTTCTGGGACCCCAAAATATTAAATTTTCGGGTGTTTTGAGCCTGAATTTGAGATATAAACGGGTACTGAAGATGCATGCACATATCGACTTTTGTGCACCTAAAAGATCGATTTTCAGTATGTTTTGAGCATGTATTTTGAAAATACTCTAACACGGAGTAGGCATGTACAGATCGCTTCTGGGACCCCTAAATATCGAATTTTTTGGGTGTTTTGGGACTGAATTTGAGATATCGACTTTTTGGCACCTAAAAGATCGATTTTTAGCATGTTTTTAGCCTATATTTTGAAAATATTCTAGCACTGAGTAGGCATGTACAGATTGCTTCTGGGACCCCAAAATATTAAATTTTCGGGTGTTTTGAGCCTGAATTTGAGATATAAACGGGTACAGAAGATACATGCACATATTGACTTTGGGCACCAAAAATATCGATTTTCAGCATGTTTTGGGCCTGAATTTTGAAAATACTCTAACACGGAGTAGGTATGTACAGATCGCTTCTGGGACCCCAAAATATCGAATTTTCGGGTGTTTAGGGCCAGAATTTGAGATATAAACGGGTACAGAAGATGCATGCACATATCGACTTTTGGGCACCTAAAAGATCGATTTTCAGTATGTTTTTGGCCTGTATTTTGAAAATACTCTAACACGGAGGAGGCATGTACAGATACCTTCTGGGACCTCTAAATATCGAATTTTCGGGTGTTTTGGGACTGAATTTGAGATATCGATTTTTTGGCACCTAAAATGTCGATTTTTAGCATGTTTATAGCCTATATTTTGAAAATATTCTAGCACTGTGTAGGCATGTACAGATTGCTTCTGGGACCCCAAAATATTGAATTTTCGTGTGTTTTGAGCTTGAATTTGAGATATAAACGGGTACAGAAGATACATGCACATATTGACTTTGGGCATCTAAAATATCGATTTTCAGCATGTTTTGGGCCTGTAATTTGAAAATACTCTAACACTGAGTAGGCATGTACAAATTGCTTCTGGGACCCCAATATATTGAATTTTCAGGTTTTTTTAGCCTGAATTTGAGATATAAACGGGTACTGAAGATGCATGCACATATCGACTTTTGTGCACCTAAAAGATCGATTTTCAGTATGTTTTGAGCATGTATTTTGAAAATACTCTAACACGGAGTAGGCATGTACAGATAGCTTCTGGGACCCCTAAATATCGAATTTTCGGGTGTTTTGGGACTGAATTTGAGATATCGACTTTTTGGCACCTAAAAGATCGATTTTTAGCATGTTTTTAGCCTATATTTTGAAAATATTCTAGCACTGTACAGATTGCTTCTGGGACCCCAAAATATTGAATTTTCGGGTGTTTTGAGCCTGAATTTGAGATATAAACGGGTACAGAAGATATATGCACATATTGACTTTGGGCACCAAAAATATCGATTTTCAGCATATTTTGGGCCTGAATTTTGAAAATACTCTAACACGGAATAGGCATGTACAGATCGCTTCTGGGACCCCTAAATATCGAATTTTCGGCTGTTTTGGGACTGAATTTGAGATATCGACTTTTTGGCACCTAAAAGATCTATTTTTAGCATGTTTTTAGCCTATATTTTGAAAAAATTCTAGCACTGTGTAGGCATGTACAGATTGCTTCTGGGACCCCAAAATATTGAATTTTCGGGTGTTTTGAGCCTGAATTTGAGATATAAACGGGTACAGAAGATATATGCACACATTGACTTTGAGCACCAAAAATATCGATTTTCAGCATGTTTTGGGTTTGAATTTTGAAAATACTCTAACACGGAGTAGGCATGTACAGATCGCTTCTGGGACCCCAAAATATCGAATTTTCGTTGGTTTAGGGCCAGAATTTGAGATATAAACGGGTACAGAAGATGCATGCACATATCGACTTTTGGGCAACTAAAAGATCGATTTTCAGTATGTTTTTGGCCTGTATTTTGAAAATACTCTAACACGGAGTAGGCATGTACAGATACCTTCTGGGACCTCTAAATATCGAATTTTCGGGTGTTTTAGGACTGAATTTGAGATATCGATTTTTTGGCACCTAAAATGTCGATTTTTAGCATGTTTTTAGCCTATATTTTGAAAATATTCTAGCACTGTGTAGGCATGTACAGATTGCTTCTGGGACCCCAAAATATTGAATTTTCGGGTGTTTTGAGCTTGAATTTGAGATATAAACGGGTACAGAAGATACATGCACATATTGACTTTGGGCATCTAAAATATCGATTTTCAGCATGTTTTGGCCCTGTAATTTGAAAATACTCTAACACTGAGTAGGCATGTACAAATTGCTTCTGGGACCCCAATATATTGAATTTTCGGGTGTTTTGAGCCTGAATTTGAGATATAAACGGGTACTGAAGATGCATGCACATATCGACTTTTGTGCACCTAAAAGATCGATTTTCAGTATGTTTTTGGCCTGTATTTTGAAAATACTCTAACACGGAGTAGGCATGTACAGATCCTTCTGGGACCTCTAAATATCGAATTTTCGGGTGTTTTGGGACTGAATTTGAGAAATAAACGGGTACAGAAGATGCATGCACATATCGACTTTTGTGCACCAAAGAGATCGATTTTCAGTATGTTTTGAGCATGTATTTTGAAAATACTCTAACACGGAGTAGGCATGTACAGATCGCTTCTGGGACCCCTAAATATCGAATTTTCGGGATTTTTGGGACTGAATTTGAGATATCGACTTTTTGCCACCTAAAAGATCGATTTTTAGCATGTTTTTAGCCTATATTTTGAAAATATTCTAGCACTGAGTACAGATTGCTTCTGGGACCCCAAAATATTGAATTTTCGGGTGTTTTGAGCCTGAATTTGAGATATAAACGGGTACAGAAGATACATGCACATATTGACTTTGGGCACCAAAAATATCGATTTTCAGCATGTTTTGGGCCTGAATTTTGAAAATACTCTAACACGGAGTAAGCATGTACAGATCGCTTCTGGGACCCCCAAATATCGAATTTTCGGGTGTTTAGGGCCAGAATTTGAGATATAAACGGGTACAGAAGATGCATGCACATATCGACTTTTGGGCACCTAAAAGATCGATTTTCAGTATGTTTTTGGCCTGTATTTTGAAAATACTCTAACACGGAGTAGGCATGTACAGATACCTTCTGGGACCTCTAAATATCGAATTTTCGGGTGTTTTGGGACTGAATTTGAGATATCGATTTTTTGGCACCTAAAATGTCGATTTTTAGCATTTTTTTAGCCTATATTTTGAAAATATTCTAGCACTGTGTAGGCATGTACAGATTGCTTCTGGGACCCCAAAATATTGAATTTTCGGGTGTTTTGAGCCTGAATTTGAGATATAAACGGGTACAGAAGATACATGCACATATTGACTTTGGGCACCAAAAATATCGATTTTCAGTATGTTTTTGGCCTGTATTTTGAAAATACTCTAACACGGAGTAGGCATGTACAGATACCTTCTGGGACTTCTAAATATCGAATTTTCGGGTGTTTTGGGACTGAATTTGAGATATCGATTTTTTGGCACCTAAAATGTCGATTTTTAGCATTTTTTTTGCCTATATTTTGAAAATATTCTAGCACTGTGTAGGCATGTACAGATTGCTTCTGGGACCCCAAAATATTGAATTTTCGGGTGTTTTGAGCCTGAATTTGAGATATAAACGGGTACAGAAGATACATGCACATATTGACTTTGGGCACCAAAAATATCGATTTTCAGTATGTTTTTGGCCTGTATTTTGAAAATACTCTAACACGGAGTAGGCATGTACAGATACCTTCTGGGACCTCTAAATATCGAATTTTCGGGTGTTTTGGGACTGAATTTGATATATCGATTTTTTGGCACCTAAAATGTCGATTTTTAGCATGTTTTTAGCCTATATTTTGAAAATATTCTAGCACTGTGTAGGCATGTACAGATTGCTTCTGGGACCCCAAAATATTGAATTTTCGGGTGTTTTGAGCCTGAATTTGAGATATAAACGGGTACAGAAGATACATGCACATATTGACTTTGGGCATCTAAAATATCGATTTTCAGCTTGTTTTGGGCCTGTATTTTGAAATTACTCTAACACTGAGTAGGCATGTACAGATTGCTTCTGGGACCCCAAAATATTGAATTTTCGGGTGTTTTGAGCCTGAATTTGAGATATAAACGGGTACTGAAGATGCATGCACATATCGACTTTTGTGCACCTAAAAGATCGATTTTCAGTATGTTTTGAGCATGTATTTTGAAAATACTCTAACACGGAGTAGGCATGTACAGATCGCTTCTGGGACCCCTAAATATCGAATTTTCGGGTGTTTTGGGACTGAATTAGAGATATTGACTTTTTGGCACCTAAAAGATCGATTTTTAGCATGTTTTTAGCCTATATTTTGAAAATATTCTAGCACTGAGTACAGATTGCTTCTGGGACCCCAAAATATTGAATTTTCGGGTGTTTTGAGCCTGAATTTGAGATATAAACGGGTACAGAAGATACATGCACATATTGACTTTGGGCACCAAAAATATCGATTTTCAGCATGTTTTGGGCCTGAATTTTGAAAATACTCTAACACGGAATAGGCATGTACAGATCGCTTCTGGGACCCCAAAATATCGAATTTTCGGGTGTTTAGCGCCAGAATTTGAGATATAAACGGGTACAGAAGATGCATGCACATATCGACTTTTGGGCACCTAAAATATCGATTTTCAGTATGTTTTTGGCCTGTATTTTGAAAATACTCTAACACGGAGTAGGCATGTACAGATACCTTCTGGGACTTCTAAATATCGAATTTTCGGGTGTTTTGGGACTGAATTTGAGATATCGATTTTTTGGCACCTAAAATGTCGATTTTTAGCATGTTTTTAGCCTATATTTTGAAAATATTCTAGCACTGTGTAGGCATGTACAGATTGCTTCTGGGACCCCAAAATATTGAATTTTCGGGTGTTTTGAGCCTGAATTTGAGATATAAACGGGTACAGAAGATACATGCACATATTGACTTTGGGCATCTAAAATATCGATTTTCAGCATGTTTTGGGCCTGTATTTTGAAAATACTCTAACACTGAGTAGGCATGTACAGATTGCTTCTTGGACCCCAAAATATTGAATTTTCGGGTGTTTTGAGCCTGAATTTGAGATATAAACGGGTACTGAAGATGCATGCACATATCGACTTTTGTACACCTAAAAGATCGATTTTCAGTATGTTTTGAGAATGTATTTTGAAAATACTCTAACACGGAGTAGGCATGTACAGATCGCTTCTGGGACCCCTAAATATCGAATTTTCGGGTGTTTTGGGACTGAATTTGAGATATTGACTTTTTGGCACCTAAAAGATCGATTTTTAGCATGTTTTTAGCCTATATTTTGAAAATATTCTAGCACTGAGTAGGCATGTACAGATTGCTTCTGGGACCCCAAAATATTGAATTTTCGGGTGTTTTGAGCCTGAATTTGAGATATAAACGGGTACAGAAGATACATGCACATATTGACTTTGGGCATCTAAAATATCGATTTTCAGCATGTTTTGGGCCTGTATTTTGAAAATACTCTAACACTGAGTAGGCATGTACAGATTGCTTCTGGGACCCCAAAATATTGAATTTTCGGGTGTTTTGAGCCTGAATTTGAGATATAAACGGGTACTGAAGATGCATGCACATATCGACTTTTGTGCACCTAAAAGATCGATTTTCAGTATGTTTTGAGCATGTATTTTGAAAATACTCTAACACGGAGTAGGCATGTACAGATCGCTTCTGGGACCCCAAAATATCGAATTTTCGGGTGTTTAGGGCCATAATTTGAGATATAAACGGGTACAGAAGATGCATGCACATATCGACTTTTGGGCACCTAAAAGATCGATTTTCAGTATGTTTTTGGCCTGTATTTTGAAAATACTCTAACACGGAGTAGGCATGTACAGATACCTTCTGGGACCTCTAAATATCGAATTTTCGGGTGTTTTGGGAATGAATTTGAGATATCGATTTTTTGGCACCTAAAATGTCGATTTTTAGCATGTTTTTAGCCTATATTTTGAAAATATTCTAGCACTGTGTAGGCATGTACAGATTGCTTCTGGGACCCCAAAATATTGAATTTTCGGGTGTTTTGAGCCTGAATTTGAGATATAAACGGGTACAGAAGATACATGCACATATTGACTTTGGGCACCAAAAATATCGATTTTCAGCATGTTTTGAGCCTGAATTTTGAAAATACTCTAACACGGAGTAGGCATGTACAGATCGCTTCTGGGACCCCAAAATATCGAATTTTCGGGTGTTTAGGGCCAGAATTTGAGATATAAACGGGTACAGAAGATGCATGCACATATCGACTTTTGGGCACCTAAAAGATCGATTTTCAGTATGTTTTTGGCCTGTATTTTGAAAATACTCTAACACGGAGTAGGCATGTACAGATTCCTTCTGGGACCTCTAAATATCGAATTTTCGGGTGTTTTGGGACTGAATTTGAGATATCGATTTTTTGGCACCTAAAATGTCGATTTTTAGCATGTTTTTAGCCTATATTTTGAAAATATTCTAGCACTGTGTAGGCATGTACAGATTGCTTCTGGGACCCCAAAATATTGAATTTTCGGGTGTTTTGAGCCTGAATTTGAGATATAAACGGGTACAGAAGATACATGCACATATTGACTTTGGGCATATAAAATATCGATTTTCAGCATGTTTTGTGCCTGTATTTTGAAAATACTCTAACACTGAGTAGGCATGTACAGATTGCTTCTGGGACCCCAAAATATTGAATTTTCGGGTGTTTTGAGCCTGAATTTGAGATATAAACGGGTACTGAAGATGCATGCACATATCGACTTTTGGGCACCTAAAAGATCGATTTTCAGTATGTTTTTGGCCTGTATTTTGAAAATACTCTAACACGGAGTAGGCATGTACAGATACCTTCTGGGACCTCTAAATATCGAATTTTCGGGTGTTTTGGGACTGAATTTGAGATATCGATTTTTTGGCACCTAAAATGTCGATTTTTGGCATGTTTTTAGCCTATATTTTGAAAATATTCTAGCACTGTGTAGGCATGTACAGATTGCTTCTGGGACCCCAAAATATTGAATTTTCGGGTGTTTTGAGCCTGAATTTGAGATATAAACGGGTACTGAAGATGCATGCACATATCGACTTTTGTGCCCCTAAAAGATCGATTTTCAGTATGTTTTGAGCATGTATTTTGAAAATACTCTAACACGGAGTAGGCATGTACAGATCGCTTCTGGGACCCCTAAATATCGAATTTTCGTGTGTTTTGTTACTGAATTTGAGATATCGACTTTTTGGCACCTAAAAGATCGATTTTTAGCATGTTTTTAGCCTATATTTTGAAAATATTCTAGCACTGAGTAGGCATGTACAGATTGCTTCTGGGACCCCAAAATATTGAATTTTCGGGTGTTTTGAGCCTGAATTTGAGATATAAACGGGTACAGAAGATACATGCACATATTGTCTTTGGGCACCAAAAATATCGATTTTCAGCATGTTTTGGGCCTGAATTTTGAAAATACTCTAACACGGAGTAGGCATGTACAGATCGCTTCTGGGACCCCAAAATATTGAAATTTCGGGTGTTTAGGGCCAGAATTTGAGATATAAACGGGTACAGAAGATGCATGCACATATCGACTTTTGGGCACCTAAAAGATCGATTTTCAGTATGTTTTTGGCCTGTATTTTGAAAATACTCTAATACGGAGTAGGCATGTACAGATACCTTCTGGGACTTCTAAATATCGAATTTTCGGGTGTTTTGGGACTGAATTTGATATATCGTTTTTTTGGCACCTAAAATGTCGATTTTTAGCATGTTTTTAGCCTATATTTTGAAAATATTCTAGCACTGTGTAGGCATGTACAGATTGCTTCTGGGACCCCAAAATATTGAATTTTCGGGTGTTTTGAGCCTGAATTTGAGATATAAACGGGTACAGAAGATACATGCACATATTGACTTTGGGCATCTAAAATATCGATTTTCAGCATGTTTTGTGCCTGTATTTTGAAAATACTCTAACACTGAGTAGGCATGTACAGATTGCTTCTGGGACCCAAAAATATTGAATTTTCGGGTGTTTTGAGCCTGAATTTGAGATATAAACGGGTACTGAAGATGCATGCACATATCGACTTTTGTGCCCCTAAAAGATCGATTTTCAGTATGTTTTGAGCATGTATTTTGAAAATACTCTAACACGGAGTAGGCATGTACAGATCGCTTCTGGGACCCCTAAATATCGAATTTTCGTGTGTTTTGTTACTGAATTTGAGATATCGACTTTTTGGCACCTAAAAGATCGATTTTTAGCATGTTTTTAGCCTATATTTTGAAAATATTCTAGCACTGAGTAGGCATGTACAGATTGCTTCTGGGACCCCAAAATATTGAATTTTCGGGTGTTTTGAGCCTGAATTTGAGATATAAACGGGTACAGAAGATACATGCACATATTGTCTTTGGGCACCAAAAATATCGATTTTCAGCATGTTTTGGGCCTGAATTTTGAAAATACTCTAACACGGAGTAGGCATGTACAGATCGCTTCTGGGACCCCAAAATATTGAAATTTCGGGTGTTTAGGGCCAGAATTTGAGATATAAACGGGTACAGAAGATGCATGCACATATCGACTTTTGGGCACCTAAAAGATCGATTTTCAGTATGTTTTTGGCCTGTATTTTGAAAATACTCTAACACGGAGTAGGCATGTACAGATCGCTTATGGGACCCCAAAATATCGAATTTTCGGGTGTTTAGGGCCAGAATTTGAGATATAAACGGGTACAGAAGATGCATGCACATATCGACTTTTGGGCACCTAAAAGATCGATTTTCAGTATGTTTTTGGCCTGTATTTTGAAAATACTCTAACACGGAGTAGGCATGTACAGATTCCTTCTGGGACCTCTAAATATCGAATTTTCGGGTGTTTTGGGACTGAATTTGAGATATCGATTTTTTGGCACCTAAAATGTCGATTTTTAGCATGTTTTTAGCCTATATTTTGAAAATATTCTAGCACTGTGTAGGCATGTACAGATTGCTTCTGGGACCCAAAAATATTGAATTTTCGGGTGTTTTGAGCCTGAATTTGAGATATAAACGGGTACAGAAGATACATGCACATATTGACTTTGGGCATCTAAAATATCGATTTTCAGCATGTTTTATGCCTGTATTTTGAAAATACTCTAACACTGATTAGGCATGTACAGATTGCTTCTGGGACCCCAAAATATTGAATTTTCGGGTGTTTTGAGCCTGAATTTGAGATATAAACGGGTACTGAAGATGCATGCACATATCGACTTTTGGGCACCTAAAAGATCGATTTTCAGTATGTTTTTGGCCTGTATTTTGAAAATACTCTAACACGGAGTAGGCATGTACAGATACCTTCTGGGACCTCTAAATATCGAATTTTCGGGTGTTTTGGGACTGAATTTGAGATATCGATTTTTTGGCACCTAAAATGTCGATTTTTGGCATGTTTTTAGCCTATATTTTGAAAATATTCTAGCACTGTTTAGGCATGTACAGATTGCTTCTGGGACCCCAAAATATTGAATTTTCTGGTGTTTTGAGCCTGAATTTGAGATATAAACGGGTACTGAAGATGCATGCACATATCGACTTTTGTGCCCCTAAAAGATCGATTTTCAGTATGTTTTGAGCATGTATTTTGAAAATACTCTAACACGGAGTAGGCATGTACAGATCGCTTCTGGGACCCCTAAATATCGAATTTTCGTGTGTTTTGTTACTGAATTTGAGATATTGACTTTTTGGCACCTAAAAGATCGATTTTTAGCATGTTTTTAGCCTATATTTTGAAAATATTCTAGCACTGAGTAGGCATGTACAGATTGCTTCTGGGACCCCAAAATATTGAATTTTCGGGTGTTTTGAGCCTGAATTTGAGATATAAACGGGTACAGAAGATACATGCACATATTGTCTTTGGGCACCAAAAATATCGATTTTCAGCATGTTTTGGGCCTGAATTTTGAAAATACTCTAACACGGAGTAGGCATGTACAGATCGCTTCTGGGACCCCAAAATATTGAAATTTCGGGTGTTTAGGGCCAGAATTTGAGATATAAACGGGTACAGAAGATGCATGCACATATCGACTTTTGGGCACCTAAAAGATCGATTTTCAGTATGTTTTTGGCCTGTATTTTGAAAATACTCTAATACGGAGTAGGCATGTACAGATACCTTCTGGGACTTCTAAATATCGAATTTTCGGGTGTTTTGGGACTGAATTTGATATATCGTTTTTTTGGCACCTAAAATGTCGATTTTTAGCATGTTTTTAGCCTATATTTTGAAAATATTCTAGCACTGTGTAGGCATGTACAGATTGCTTCTGGGACCCCAAAATATTGAATTTTCGGGTGTTTTGAGCCTGAATTTGAGATATAAACGGGTACAGAAGATACATGCACATATTGACTTTGGGCATCAAAAATATCGATTTTCAGCATGTTTTGTGCCTGTATTTTGAAAATACTCTAACACTGAGTAGGCATGTACAGATTGCTTCTGGGACCCCAAAATATTGAATTTTCGGGTGTTTTGAGCCTGAATTTGAGATATAAACGGGTACTGAAGATGAATGCACATATCGACTTTTGGGCACCTAAAAGATCGATTTTCAGTATGTTTTTGGCCTGTATTTTGAAAATACTCTAACACGGAGTAGGCATGTACAGATACCTTCTGGGACCTCTAAATATCGAATTTTCGGGTGTTTTGGGACTGAATTTGAGATATCGATTTTTTGGCACCTAAAATGTCGATTTTTGGCATGTTTTTAGCCTATATTTTGAAAATATTCTAGCACTGTGTAGGCATGTACAGATTGCTTCTGGGACCCAAAAATATTGAATTTTCGGGTGTTTTGAGCCTGAATTTGAGATATAAACGGGTACTGAAGATGCATGCACATATCGACTTTTGTGCCCCTAAAAGATCGATTTTCAGTATGTTTTGAGCATGTATTTTGAAAATACTCTAACACGGAGTAGGCATGTACAGATCGCTTCTGGGACCCCTAAATATCGAATTTTCGTGTGTTTTGTTACTGAATTTGAGATATCGACTTTTTGGCACCTAAAAGATCGATTTTTAGCATGTTTTTAGCCTATATTTTGAAAATATTCTAGCACTGAGTAGGCATGTACAGATTGCTTCTGGGACCCCAAAATATTGAATTTTCGGGTGTTTTGAGCCTGAATTTGAGATATAAACGGGTACAGAAGATACATGCACATATTGTCTTTGGGCACCAAAAATATCGATTTTCAGCATGTTTTGGGCCTGAATTTTGAAAATACTCTAACACGGAGTAGGCATGTACAGATCGCTTCTGGGACCCCAAAATATTGAAATTTCGGGTGTTTAGGGCCAGAATTTGAGATATAAACGGGTACAGAAGATGCATGCACATATCGACTTTTGGGCACCTAAAAGATCGATTTTCAGTATGTTTTTGGCCTGTATTTTGAAAATACTCTAACACGGAGTAGGCATGTACAGATACCTTCTGGGACCTCTAAATATCGAATTTTCGGGTGTTTTGGGACTGAATTTGATATATCGATTTTTTGGCACCTAAAATGTCGATTTTTAGCATGTTTTTAGCCTATATTTTGAAAATATTCTAGCACTGTGTAGGCATGTACAGATTGCTTCTGGTACCCCAAAATATTGAATTTTCGGGTGTTTTGAGCCTGAATTTGAGATATAAACGGGTACAGAAGATACATGCACATATTGACTTTGGGCATCTAAAATATCGATTTTCAGCATGTTTTGGGCCTGTATTTTGAAAATACTCTAACACTGAGTAGGCATGTACAGATTGCTTCTGGGACCCCAAAATATTGAATTTTCGGGTGTTTTGAGCCTGAATTTGAGATATAAACGGGTACTGAAGATGCATGCACATATCGACTTTTGTGCACCTAAAAGATCGATTTTCAGCATGTTTTTAGCATGTATTTTGAAAATACTCTAACACGGAGTAGGCATGTACAGATCGCTTCTGAGTCCCCTAAATATCGAATTTTCGGGTGTTTTGGGACTGAATTTGAGATATCGACTTTTTGGCACCTAAAAGATCGATTTTTAGCATGTTTTTAGCCTATATTTTGAAAATATTCTAGCACTGAGTAGGCATGTACAGATTGCTTCTGGGACCCCAAAATATTGAATTTTCGGGTGTTTTGAGCCTGAATTTGAGATATAAACGGGTACAGAAGATACATGCACATATTGACTTTGGGCACCAAAAATATCGAATTTCAGCATGTTTTGGGCCTGAATTTTGAAAATACTCTAACACGGAGTAGGCATGTACAGATTGCTTCTGGGACCCCAAAATATTGAATTTTTGGGTGTTTTGAGCCTGAATTTGAGATATAAACGGGTACTGAAGATGCATGCACATATCGACTTTTGTGCACCTAAAAGATCGATTTTCAGTATGTTTTGAGCATGTATTTTAAAAATACTCTAACACGGAGTAGGCATGTACAGATCGCTTCTGGGACCCCTAAATATCGAATTTTCGGGTGTTTTGGGATTGAATTTGAGATATCGACTTTTTGGCACCTAAAAGATCGATTTTTAGCATGTTTTTAGCCTATATTTTGAAAATATTCTAGCACTGAGAACAGATTGCTTCTGGGACCCCAAAATATTGAATTTTCGGGTGTTTTGAGCCTGAATTTGAGATATAAACGGGTACAGAAGATACATGCACATATTGACTTTGGGCACCAAAAATATTGATTTTCAGCATGTTTTGGGCCTGAATTTTGAAAATACTCTAACACGGAGTAGGCATGTACAGATCGCTTCTGGGACCCGAAAATATCGAATTTTCGGGTGTTTAGGGCCAGAATTTGAGATATAAACGGGTACAGAAGATGCATGCACATATCGACTTTTGGGCACCTAAAAGATCGATTTTCAGTATGTTTTTGGCCTGTATTTTGAAAATACTCTAACACGGAGTAGGCATGTACAGATACCTTCTGGGACCTCTAAATATCGAATTTTCGGGTGTTTTGGGACTGAATTTGAGATATCGATTTTTTGGCACCTAAAATGTCGATTTTTAGCATGTTTTTAGCCTATATTTTGAAAATATTCTAGCACTGTGTAGGCATGTACAGATTGCTTCTGGGACCCCAAAATATTGAATTTTCGGGTGTTTTGAGCCTGAATTTGAGATATAAACGGGTACTGAAGATGCATGCACAGATCGACTTTTGTGCACCTAAAAGATCGATTTTCAGTATGTTTTGAGCATGCATTTTGAAAATACTCTAACACGGAGTAGGCATGTACAGATCGCTTCTGGGACCCCTAAATATCGAATTTTCGTGTGTTTTGTTACTGAATTTGAGATATCGACTTTTTGGCACCTAAAAGATCGATTTTTAGCATGTTTTTAGCCTATATTTTGAAAATATTCTTGCACTGAGTAGGCATGTACAGATTGCTTCTGGGACCCCAAAATATTGAATTTTCCGGTGTTTTGAGCCTGAATTTGAGATATAAACGGGTACAGAAGATACATGCACATATTGACTTTGGGCACCAAAAATATCGATTTTCAGCATGTTTTGGGCCTGAATTTTGAAAATACTCTAACACGGAGTAGGCATGTACAGATAGCTTCTGGGACCCCAAAATATTGAATTTTCGGGTGTTTAGGGCCAGAATTTGAGATATAAACGGGTACAGAAGATGCATGCACATATCGACTTTTGGGCTCCTAAAAGATCGATTTTCAGTATGTTTTTGGCCTGTATTTTGAAAATACTCTAACACGGAGTAGGCATGTACAGATACCTTCTGGGACCTCTAAATATCGAATTTTCGGGTGTTTTGGGACTGAATTTGAGATATCGATATTTTGGCACCTAAAATGTCGATTTTTAGCATGTTTTTAGCCTATTTTTTGAAAATATTCTAGCACTGTGTAGGCATGTACAGATTGCTTCTGGGACCCCAAAATATTGAATTTTCGGGTGTTTTGAGCCTGAATTTGAGATATAAACGGGTACTGAAGATACATGCACATATTGACTTTGGGCATCTAAAATATCGATTTTCAGAATGTTTTGGGCCTGTATTTTGAAAATACTCTAACACTGAGTAAGCATGTACAGATTGCTTCTGGGACCCCAAAATATTGAATTTTCGGGTGTTTTGAGCCTGAATTTGAGATATAAACGGTTACTGAAGATGCATGCACATATCGACTTTTGTGCACCTAAAGGATCGATTTTCAGTATGTTTTCAGCATGTATTTTGAAAATACTCTAACACGGAGTAGGCGTGTACAGATCGCTTCTGGGACCCCTAAATATCGAATTTTCGGGTGTTTTGGGACTGAATTTGAGATATCGACTTT
>JAWQEG010008969.1:0-20644 GCA_033782935.1 Petrolisthes cinctipes
GGGAGAGGTTTGAAGGAGAGAAAATGAGAGAGGTTTGAAAGAGACACTTGGCTTACGAGAAGAGAAAAGATATCAGCAGGAGACAGGGAGACACATTCATCACACCTGCCTCTTCTGTCTGGCCATAAAGGTTTACATTGTTGTCGTGGATGAGGGTTGTTGTGATAAGGCCAGTAGGTGTGGGTTATTGGGGGGTTTGACTGATAACTGAGACGATGACGGGTGTGGGTGTGGGTTAATTAAGACTGTGGCGGGGTGGGAATGGGCGTGGAATGATGGGGGCTGAGATGTGGGCGTGGGTGTAATTGTAACGAGGCGGGATTGGGCGTGGAATGATGGGAGCTAGGATGTGGGCGTGGGTGTAACTGTAACGAGGCGGGAATGGGCGTGGAATGATGGGAGCTGGGATGTGGGCGTGGGTGTAACCGTGGCGGGGCGGGAATGGGCATGGACTGACTGACGGGAGGCTGGGTCAAGGACATGTGTGGGCGTGGGCGTGGATTCCCAGGAGGACACCCGAGCTGAGTGAGACTGAAGGGTGAAACTAAACCTCAGTCTGTCGGTCAGGGAGAAAGGGGAGTAATGGAGAACCTGCGTCAGATTCTAAAGTCGTGTCCATTACCACCAAATGCCACTCTAATCATGTGGCTTGTTTCCGAACTTTTTTCTGGACTGGCTTAAGCTCCACTGTCATGTAAGGATGAGGAAAACTATATATAGCATACAGCACCAGTGGCCAATTGAGCGATTACACTGACCTCTGGCGGCAGCTGATATGAGTTTAGAATGCCTATGTACTGTACAGCTCTCTTAATTTCTGTAAAAGCAGTGTAAAGGTTGTTCTTGTTGTATTCAGCATTTATCCTCCACATGTATTTTATTCCATATCATGTTGACTGAAAAATAAGAAGTGTATCTCAAACTAAATATAATGCTAACTACATCTGACCTATAATGTACAAGAGAGAGTTACGCCCCACATCCTCAGTCTAACGCGAGTCAAGGCCATGAAATTATTGTCTTCCTAGGGCTTCAATGATAATGGGGAGCTTATCTGTAAATGCGATGATTGTGGGCTTCTGCAAATACGCTTATGTGTAAATGAGATGTTAGTTGGTTTCTTTAAAACTCTTGTGTGTAAATGAGATGATAACATGGTTCTGTAAATACTCCTATGTGTAAATGAGATGATAATTGGCTTCTGCAAGTACTTGTGTGCAAATTGGTTGATAGTTGGTTTCTGCAAATACGCTTGTATATAAATGAGATGATATATGGTTCCTGCAAATACTCTTACGTGTAAATGGGATGATAACTGGCTTCTGCATATACTCTTGTGTGTAAATGTGATGCTACTAGTGGGTTTATACGAATATTCTTGCCATGAGTGTATGCTAATTCTACGAAGCCTAACTCGACCATTGCCTCGTCATTGTCAAGGAACGAGGAGGGGGGTGGGGGGTTGTGGTACTTCCGGGTTTCACTTCGATTCCCCTTTGAGGTTATCAGGGACATCGACATTTCTGCGTTCAGGGGGCGTAGATCCCTTTTGTTTTATGTGTCCTCACATTAAATATCTAATTTATATTTTGAGGAATTTAGGCCAGGGTTCACCATCATCAAACTATCGCTTTGAGAGTCAAACAGATGTTTAAATTTTTGAGCAAACTATTATCTCAATACTTATTCTAGAATCATCGCACAAGTAAGAATACAACAAAATATATTGTCTTTTCTGACTGAGATACCAATGAAAGTAATAGTAGTTATGATAATAGAGATAATGCAATAGATTAATATGATTATGATTATCTTCAATAGATACGGTATTTTTCGTGGAGTAATATACATATATGTATATAATTATATACTTTACATAGGTATTATAAAGCGCCGTACATGTTTTTCTGTAGGAAGGTATTCCATTGCATATCTTAGTGAGATTTCCTTCTCTTGTGTGTTTACCTGTATTCATAATGGGTTCAAGAGTACTCCTCGTGTGTGTATACAGAATGGGTTCAAGAATACTCCTAAGTCACCAATACCTCATCTGATCCCTACCGACAGGCTGTATAAACCTCAGTTTGATAAAAAAAAAAAAAAAAAAAGGTTAGGGAAACTGTGTGTGTGTGTGTGTGTGTGTGTGTGTGTGTGACCTGGGTGGTGACGTGGGACTTCCTGCATCCACACTACATAATTACCTCAAGCTGTGACCCGCACCCGTAGTTTCTTTACCTCAGTCTCATGCACTTCTGTCTCACTCCCACTACATCCTCCTCCTCTTCCACTCCCTCCTGACCGACCCGACACTCACCCATTAATCAAGTGGGGAAACTTTTGACGGTAACTTGGGGGGGGGGGGGCTACTGAATCCTTTAAGGGGGTGCGGGAATAGGGTGACAGGCTTGGGGGGGGGTTAGGGGGGTGCAGGGATTTTTGGGTGGGTCGGGGGTGTTTTAGGGGGTGCAGGAGTAGGGGGACAGGCGTGGTGGAGGGTTAGGGGGGTGCAGGAATAGGTTACAGGCTTTCTACCCACCCAAGCCTGTACCCCTATTCCCGCACCCCCCCCCCCCCCTAGTCTCCCCCCAAGCCTGCCCCCTATTCCCGCACCCCCTTAAACTATGTCATGAAGAACTGAGGTGATTTGTTTTCTGGAAGAGTTTAGGGAAAGAAATAAAAAGCCCTTCAACATACCTAAAAGAGGTTTTCCCCTTAATTAAGACTACATACTTTTCCACTATTCTCTACATAGGAATCAATATCCCTTTAAGGCGCAAATTTCTTCTTGGTTAACAGGAGGTTCGACAATCTACGGCACATAATAATGTTTTCCAGCTCTAATATTGGAAAGTGTTACCAGAATGTTTTGGTGTGACAGCTGTCCTATTTTTCAGTAGGTAATGAGGACGATGACTTCTGGCAGGGGATTTATTGGGGTGATAAACTTTCGGCACATTAAAGGGCGATTGATTCCACCAAACCATGTGAAAAAAAAAAAAAAAAAAAAAAAAAAAACAATACCAGAACATCTAAGTGAAAGTATCTCGCTGCTTGAGGTAGTTTGGGGGAATGAACAGCCTCCAACAGAGTAATTTAATAAGAGTAGGTGGTGTCATCCCATGTAGTATTGTTGGCAAATTTGGAGCAATTGATTCCTCCAAACTATTTCAAGCAACAGGACACCATTATTATTTTTTGTTAATCTGGCCCTGTTTCATGGTATATTAAGGAGGAATCAGTAGCCCTTCAGTGCACCAAAAGTATATGACTCCCTTAAAAGGAAATCTGTCTTGGGGGAACTGAAATACTACTGACGTCTTCAAACTGTGCCAGAAAGCAGACTACGAATAGATAATTATGTGTTTCATAGCATACTCTATGGTAATAAGTATCCTCCAATTCGTCGACAAATAATAAACTCCATAAAGAATTAATAGTTGTGTCTACCAGTATTTGCTTTCTTCTTTCTTGTGGGCAAAATTCTTGAATTATCCAAATGTAAACACTAAAATAATTTATTGCTGTGAAATTTGTACTGCCTCGTAAGTGATTCAATTCTCTGATGTTGATTATAAAAACTATTAATAAAGTGAAATTCGTGGCATTGTCGTAAATTTTAAGTAAACAATATTTACGGTATAATTATTATTTCTGGTAATAAGTCAAGCAAATCACAGTTCCAAATTAGGATTGATAAGTGGTCTAATTATCGTACTCTCTCACATGAGAAATATTATTAATTGGGTTTTCGTTACACTAACAGGAACCTCTTTTTATGGCAAATTGAAGGGCTACTGATTCCTCCAAACTATGCCACGAAACAGATGCCCACATATTAAATCCCTGAGGTCCTCTGTTTCCTAGCATAGTTTGAAGGGAAAAGTAGCCCTTCATTACACCAACAAGAGACGAACCCCTTGAAGGAAGTCAAATCCTTTCATCTTCACAAAGCAACATTCTTCCAGAGCATAACTGTAATACATGCATGCTATAGTGATGTTTTTTAAATAGTTCTCAAGCGTTTAATTTAGCTTGGCGTAACCTTATCTTATACTGAACTTTCGAAACTTATGATTATTATTATTATTATATGTTTTCTTGGGAACCAATCCTGCAAACACTAAGTTATGCAAAAAAATTAGCAAGCGTAACGGAATTCAGCAGTGACTGTTGCCCTCACTCACGCACATACACATGCAATCACGAACACACACACACACACATACAACCACTACACACACGCATACGAAAACACACACACACACGCATACGAAAACACACACGCATAAGAAAGCACACACGCACACGCACACACACAAACACACTCAAACACACACACACAAATACATATGTACACACCGTGAATAATGGCAGGGTTGGTGCCTTCTTGTTAGGGAAAAAGCATCAGATTTTATCCCACACCCGGAAAGAGGTAGAACTTCTATTCACACAATCTAGTGGGTTTAGACTAACTGTTTCCCAGGAGGGGTTAGGGACACGTGCAATACTGTATGCTTTATGAGCCAAATGTAAACACTGCATAACTAAAAATTCATCCGATTATCTCTGGTTTAATTGCTTCTTATCATTCTTCTCATCCATCAGTATTCCACCTCGCAAGACAATGTAATGACTGACAGACTGTAAATCCATTCATTATATGAGTTTCAAATACATTTTCATAAGATTTTTTTAAAGAAATATAATAGCAAAAATGATGACTAGGACATTTTTCATTATAACTGGTTTTATGATCTGTCCTTTCTCTCATGCACTGGCAATACAATAAGAAGAAAGGAAACTTACTCGTCACTGTATTCGCTACTTTTCTTCACACGTTCTTACTTTTGTTGATACGTATCACTCTTGGTTCTTACATACGTCTCCTATTAAAACTCTCGACTGAAAGCGGTATCCTGGTAAACGTTGTCTCGGTTGGAATGAAAGGGCGGGTTATTATAGTAAGAAAATCTGTCTTCAAGCTGTGACGATGCTTAGATACGCACATTTATATCAGTGCCATACTTGAACTCAGGGGTACAACAACTTGGTGCTCTTTTTCCTCAAACAAACACGATGGAAATAGCTTGTACCGTCAGGGTCCAAAATTTTTATCCAGGTTTGCTTTGATTCATTCACAACAGTATAGGAATCGAGTCGCTTGGGGATAGTATACGTTTGGTTCATTAGAGCGCCTAGAATCGTGCAAAATATACCAGAAAACATGATCAGATTAATAAAAATAATGGTGGGTTGTTGCCTGGAATAGTTTGGAGACATGAGTTACGGCTGCACGTTGTATGAGGAAGGACTAAAAGGGATATACTTATAGTGAACGAAGTGGAAGACAAGTGGCTCCAAATCCCTAATTTTTTTAATCTACGTCAAAAGAGTAAAAATGACGTAATTTGTTAATGACGTACAGTGTTGGTAAATCTGAAGTACCTGAATCATCCAAACTATTATATAGAAGCAACAGGCCCCCATTATTATTCTAAATCTGGCCCAGTTTCCTAACACACTTTGGAGGAATCAAGGAAGTTCAATATACCTAAAGTGTATATAGTGTCCCCTTAACAGCACTGATGGTATGTGTTTGTAGATCCTTGTACAAAGTCGGTGTTGACATCAGTTTATAAACCCCTCTATCTATTCCCTCTGCGTCAAATGGGCGGAAAGCAACTAGCGCTTATCACACACAGACTTGTATATAGTTTTTAGAGAAAGTGCGGAATACTGTATCTCTCTCTCTCTCTCTCTCTCTCTCTCTCTCTCTCTCTCTCTCTCTCTCTCTCTCTCTCTCTCTCTCTCTCACACACACAAAAACCTACACAGACTCACACACACACACATGCAAATATTAAAACATGCTCCAACGCATAAACATACATACAGACATCCGGTAAAAAAAAAAAACACACACACACACACACACACCGAAACAAGCATACACTCTCATGCACAACTATCAAAACATGCAGATAGATACACATACACACTCAATTTAACACACACACACACACACACACACACACACACACACACACACACACACACACATCAACAAAGCTCTATCCTCAGTCCCGTCGGCGGTATAAAAAGGAATACGGTAAAACACTAAAGAGGGGCAATACATATCGTTTTTCCTCAAGAGTTCACAAGCCGAGTTGGTGTTCACGGGGAGCAAGGCAATCATCCCAGCAGCCAGCCTCCTGATTGCTGCACTCCTCAACCGCATAATATGTCTAGGAGTAAGGCGATAAAATGTAGCCACGTATATGTGTGTGTGTGTGTGTGTGTGTTGGAGTAAGGCGATAAAATGTAGCTACGTATATGTATGTGTGTGTGTGTGTGTGTGTGTGTGTGTGTGTGTGTGTGTGTGTGTGTGTGTGTGTGTGTGTGTGTGTGTGTTGGAGTAAGGCGATAAAATGTAGCCAAGTTTATGTATGTATGTGTGTGTGTGTGTGTGTGTGTGTGTGTGTGTGTGTGTGTGTGTGTGTGTTGGAGTAAGGCGATAAAATGTAGCCAAGTATATGTATGTATGTATGTGTGTGTGTGTGTGTGTGTGTGTGTGTGTGTGTGTGTGTGTGTGTGTGTGTGTGTGTGTGTGTGTGTGTGTGTGTGTGTTGGAGTAAGGCGATAAAATGTAGCCAAGTATATGTGTGTGTGTGTGTGTGTGTGTGTGTGTGTGTGTGTGTGTGTGTGTGTGTGTGTTGCACCGTTGCTCGGATCGTACTCACTCGGTCGAAAAAACTCCAAGAGGCCAAGTCCACATTGTGTGTATGACTGTTTTTGTTGAGTGTTTTCAGTGTTTACAAGCACTGTCAAATTCGATATCCATGCACACTCACCGCTGCTCTCACATTCATTCATTCATTCATTATTTTGCCTTCTGATAACCTCGTTCTTTGGGTACTAAAATCATCAAAAATATATTCAGTCCCAAGTAACTATAGTTAGTCCCGTTCAAACCTTGACTATTTATGTGTTATGTTTTCTTGTACGTCATGGTATAACGTTTTACCGTAGAATTTGCTGCTGTTGTTGTTGTTGCATGATTTGCTTGGTATACTTATAAAAAAAAAAAATTCTTATGAAAATTATACACGCCGGGTGAAAAGTATGTAGAAAGATACACATACACACTTTAGCTACATACCAATACCGGCAATTGTCTAAAGAGGAATAATTATGGAGGCGACCGACTGCATGCTCCTGCAACCAATTAAGGGGGTGCGGGAATAGGGGACAGGCTTGGGGGGGTTTGGGGGGTGCGGGAATATGGGGACATGCTTGGGGTGGGTAGAAAGCCTGTCCCCTATTCCCGCACCCCCCTAGCCGCCCCCCCCCCAAGCCTGTCCCCCTATTCCCGCACCCCCCAAAACCCCCTGCACCCCCCTAACCCCCCCCAAGCCTGTCCCCCTATTTCCGCACCCTCTCAATGACCTCTTCTTCGTCGAGTAAATGGAGAACGAGTTAGTACTAGGGAGAATGTTCTTAATTAGCTTAGCGAATTAAGCATTTTATAAGTATTCAATTTGGCAAGGGTGCATGTCTTTACTGGAGCGAGCGATAATGTTCACGTCTGGCCAAAAAGTTGTATTCCCGAGCCAGCTAACAACATAACCCGTTTCATTAAAAAGTTCCGCTCCCACACACTATCACTTTCATGGATATGCAGTAGGGGATTCACCTGGTTATTGGTCGTCGGTGATCCTAAGTTGTTAATTAAGGTGGTAACTAAAGTAAGCATTGTCAGTCCTCTTCTCCTATACAGTGTGGTCTTAAGGTGGTAAATAAAGTAAGCATTGTCAGTCCTCTTCTCCTGTACAGTGTGGTCTTAAGGTGGTAAGTAAAGTAAACATTGTCAGTCCTCTTCTCCTGTACAGTGTGGTCTTAATGTGGTAAATAAAGTAAGCATTGTCAGTCCTCTTCTCCTGTATAGTTTGGTCCGAATGTCTTGTCACCCCCTACCATATAATTATACTCTTGAAATTGGACGAGTCATTTGTAGAGGTGGCAAGACTTTCTGACCACCCAATACAAATTAGTTATAAGTACTGGTCCTTAACTTACTATGAAGTCTAATATTCATGAACTCGTTAAGGGGGTGCTGGAATAGGGGGACAGGCTTGGAGGGGGGGGGGGTTTGGGTGGGTCGGGGGAGTTTTGGGGGTGAGGGAGTAGGGGGACAGGCTTGGAGTTATTGGGGGGAGGGAATAGGTTACAGGCTTTCTACCCCCCCCCCTAAGCCTGTCCCCCTATTCCCGCACCCCCCCCAGTCCCCCTCCCCTACAGCCTGTCCCCTACTCCCGCACCCCCTTAAGATTTTCCTGTCTACTCTACTTCTACTCCAGCACTACGATCCTCTAGAGTTTGCCATCAGACGGGAGACAGGACTATAAATTTTATGATATGATACAGTAGAAGGATGTGTTACGGTCTATAAAGATATCACCATATTTATTATTCAACAGTCAGTGATAATATATAGCTACAGTATATTGAGGTCACTCATTCTGAGGGAGTCATATGTCAGAGAATATTTTGGAGCAATCATAGGACTCCACTTCACCTACAGAATTTAAATCCTCATAAACTTCACGTAATTTAAAAGCAAGAAAATGTCTATGTTCGTATAATAATAACACTAAAACTACAAAGAAGACATCACGATCACCTTCTGTTATAGTCGAGTAGAACGGCTAATGATTACTCCAAACTATACCACGAAACAGGAGCCGTATTCACAAAAACAAAGTTCACTCTTAACTTAAAATTTTGTTCGTAAGCATTTATTCATGGCAAGGACTAGGACCCGGCACTGCTTCTATATCTTAATAAAAGCTCACACAAATAGAATAGCAAAACCATTCAGTGCTTCGAAATGAACATGAAACACTATGGTGAGGTCAGAATTGCAAACATACGAACAAGTCCAAACTCTAAAATGCTTTGTGAATACCGGCCCTGGCAGATCCCTTATTAATAAAAATGCATGAGGTAGTTTGTCTCCTAGGATGGCCTGGAGAAATGAGTAGCCCTCCAATCTGACTTCAACAGGAGTATACTGCCCGGGTCGATTTGCGGTAGCTACTGTAGTCAACTTCCTGAAATTTGTGTGTGAACTTTCTCGTGGTCAGCCGGACGAGAGTGGCAGGTGTCGCCATCTGTGGGGCAGATTTCACAGCAGTTGAGGTGTGAGTCGTGAGCCCAGCGATACTTTCTTCTTCAGTGCGTGGCAGATGACCCGGGACTACTGACTGTACTGTTAATGTAATGGAACTTGATTCATTTCCGCTCATTTGTTACCGCGGGAAGTGTAGGTTTTGAGTTGCCTATGAGTGGCGCTGCTTTCCACTATCGTCTCGAAAAGCCCTCCACATGGTCAAGTGTTACCAATTACGACACAACCGCTGAGAAACTTTCCAAAACCCAAGGCACGCGAGGTGAGAACTATTTACAAGAGATATCAGAGTGACACACACACGGAAAGCTTTTTATCATTGTTTAAAAATATAACCGAGATAAAGCAAACCCGCTCAGAGTTGTGTAATGAAAGAAAGTAATCGTGTCAGTTTATTGGTGAAAACGTATGGGAATTAAGGAACCATTCGATATGAGGTGGTAGTAGTGAACGGGTTGATTAAATTGTTGTATATATGTAATTAAAACAGCGACACGTGTTTTGTAGTTCTTTGTACACTTTAGTTTTATCTCATCCCATTCACGATAAGAAAAAAAAAAAACTGAAGAGAGTTATTCGTTGCTGAAATCGCACCTTCACGTGAGGATTCGTACCTGGTGTAACAATAATAGCAATGCATTCTAACTGAGACAACTGTACGTACCACGGCACATAAAAGTTTATTACTCAGTGCGTGGATTTTGTGGTTATAAACACAGTCAGAATAGTGCTGTTAATAAGATACTTCCTGACCCATTAGTCCATGATGCGGAACATGTAAAATATAAACATTAATTGGTTATTTTTTTGCCATTATCATAATCATTATCAACATCAAGAATTCATTTTATTTTGTATAGGTATGCGGCTTCAGAATCATGAAAGGATTTGAAACATAGAATAAAAGGATGGATGGATGGAGAGAGGAAGAACAATCGGTGAAATGGGCCATACTAACATTATTTTGGTCCAGGAAATTCTCACCATCCCAGTTTCATCCTCTTCTCTCAGGAAACTTTCTTCCGCTTTATGGTAAACAATTTTCTTACAACTGATCCTGAAATTCTCACCTTATATAATACGACCACACATAATATTTTTGTTTAGTAGTACCATATTTTTTTCTCACTTTCTTTCAGTTGTTGTTTTCTCTCTCTTCTTGTCAGTCGTGCAGAACACCCATTTAGCGGTCAATGAAAATAACTGCTCATTCGATCACTGAGAACTGGTTTAGGAGGGTGGGAGTTTCGTGTGGCTATTTGTACAGGGTTTATGGATGCCTAGTAGTAGTCCACTCTTTCTGGTAAATTGGAGGGCTACTGATTCCTCCAAACTACTCGAGGGAACAAATCACCTCAATGTTACAAATATGGGATCTGTTTCGTGACACAGTTTGGAGGATTCCGTAGAGCTCCAGTTCACCATCAAATGTTTCTCATATTAATTAAGGTTCCTGTGATCATGTACGAACACTGGAGTCTTGTGATTCCTCCTGACTATGCCACGAAACAAGCTCCTTCCATAGAGGTGGTGTTTGGTGGCAATATATATATTTGAAGGGCTAGTTTACCTCCAATTTTCTGACGACATCACGGGTCCCCTTAACACTACTCGGTTTTCCTGCCCCACTACGTACAGTATCAACCGCTTAAGTAATGTGCCAATGTAAAGCAAAGCAAAAAAAAAAAAAAAAAAAAAAAAAAAAAAATCAGCATAGAGGAAAGGGATGACAAGGATCCAAGTAAACAGTCCTATTACTTATATATTTGTCAGTCGTTTCGGCTTTCACAATAGCTATGTCATTATCAATGGTAGCCAATTCACGAGAACTATCTCTTGATAAGAGGAGTAAGAGGAGAAGAAAGAAGAGACCAAATGGTGAGAGGTAAGGTATATGAGGAGGAAAAAGGGGAAAAGGTGGAGCTGGAAACTTAATGGTGAGTGGGAAGGTGTAAGGGAAGGAGGAGGAATAAGAGGAGGAGAAGGAAGAAAAGGGGCGGAGGAGAAAAAGAGGAGGAGGAGGATACCTAATTGTGAGTGAGAAGGTGAAAAGGGAGGAGGAGGAGGAGGAGGAGGAGGAAGGGTAAAGGGGGTTGGTGAAGAGGGGATGGTGAAGTGGGAAGGTGAAAAGGAAGGAGGAGGAGGAGAAGGAAGGGGAAAAGGGGTTGGTGAAGAGGCCCCTAATGTTGTGTGGAGGAGCCAAGCCCACCACAAGGAGGAAGGGGCCATACTGGTACACCTGTGGCTCTATATAAAGGTACACCTGTGGCTCTATATAAAGGGAAGGGTCGCCTCTCCACACAATACTCAATTTAAGAAGATAATACACTTTTTTATAAATCTGGAGCTAATGATTCCTCCAAGTTATTTCAGGCAACATACCACCATTATTTTTGTTCATCTGGTCCTGTTTCATGGCGTACTTTGGAGGAATCAAAGAGCTCCAATATACCAAGACTGTATTACCCCCTTAATTCTGGTTACCTCAGTACACTGGAGGTGGCTTCTGTATTAATGTGTTATTTTAATTAGGTAATTCATTTCGTATTTAGTTTCATTGAGTTCTATAATCCTATTTATAGTTTTTTTTTTGTTTTAGTTTTTCTATGTAGATAATACAAGCATTTTCTTCGTTCTTTTCTTTGTTATTATATTTATATATCCATTATTTCCGTTTTGCATTACCACCTAAGCGCTAATATTTGCACCATCATTGTTCAAATTTGCATAAGCAGAAATATACATTCACAAAATACATAAACTGGACCTGCACCGTTATTTCAGGTTCAATTCCCGACACAAGTAAGGCCCTCCACTACCCACCAGACAATAATAATATAATGTATAATTTTAATCACATATTTCTGAACATGGACCCCACTTCAACACACACGGACCAACGAATCACTCACTCGTCCATGGAATAAAAAAGTGGTTCGACATTGAGAAAAATATTGGGATTAAAATTATATGATATATCTGATTTATTATTGGGTATTAATCATGAGAGGTATCGTGCAAATCTATAATACTTTCTACTATTTATGTGGAAGTATAGGAACCAAACTGTTATGGAGAAAGAAACAGAACTACTTAAATACCACACTTCATGTATTCTTAGTCAAACCCGAGAGACTTATAATACTATATAGACAGAAAAGTATTAATTTCATATACATATTTTTATCAATCAAACCGGACCATTGGATTTATTAAGGGAGTCAGTCATACCCTGTTGACGAATTAGATGCTTGCGATTCCTCCAAGTTAATTGTCAAGGAAATAGTCTCCTTCATTATACATGCTGTTTTTTTATACAGTGTGGTGTATTCAGCTGCCTCCAATTAGGCAACAAAATCATGATTCCCTTAAGAATATCCCAATTAATATTAACAACTCGTCTGCTGTCACTCCACCGACGGTAGTGTTACGGCCGCTTTATAAACGCGCCACTAAGCATAAATGCGTAGGAAGTGAGTGAATGGACCGACTGAAGGGAGTGAAGTGACCCGACCGACATACCGACCGACCGACCGACCAGTAGTGCGTGTCGTGAGGGCTAGGGAAGGGGAAGAGGGGGGCGGTAGGGGGTCACCTCCTTTGGGCCACCTTAGCGAGGAAACCACTCGCCATCAGTTTCCTTTTCCTGGTGAGGACTGTCACTCTTGTCACCTCGCTGTGTTCCGTGGCCCCGGCCCATACGTCACACACATACACACGCACACACGCACGCTTGCAAGGACACACACGCAAATATAATAGCAAACTTATACTTTGTGTGACTTTCCGATTAACTAATATTTGTTTCTTTGAGCCGTTAAAATTAATACAAAAAATACACATGCCATAATTACTGCAATGAGCGATTTTTTTTCCCCGCTGGCAATTACCGACGAGAATGACAAAGAAGCATGAGTCGCCCACTACAGGAACATCCCTCTTCCATCCATCATGACGCCAGATAATCTCAGGCATCACTGGTCCTCTTAAGAGATTCATTTGTTGTGGCAGACTTTGTGGGCTACAGATTCCTGCGAACTTTGTCACCAGAAAATACCTATCTCAGTATACGAGTAGGGAATAAATTTTTTTGAAATGCTTAGACCGCTACGTAGATAAAAAAACACACACACACAACAAACGACCCCTTTCAACTACATACGAAGATACACAACGTACGGCAAGCTGTTCTAATAGAAACTTGCCCCCTAGCAGATTATGAGATGATGTGGATTATAAAAAAAAAGAGGACTGTGCTAGTTATATGTCAAAAAGACCTTGCAGTCATTAGGGAGAAGGAGACAAAGAGGGACAATAATCACGAAGGAAAAAGAAGGAGAGAAAAGACAGTTGAAGAGAGGAAAGGGATCAGGTCGGGTCGGAAAGGGCGTCAAACCCCTTTAAGAATAATTGTTCACATCCAGTAGGAAATACTCCCCTGGTGATGGGCCTGGGGGGGAGGGGGGGGATATAGAAGAGCTGCAATGGATTTACAGTTTTACACCGACAATCTGCAGAAATTCGTAAGGGAGTAACAAGAAGTGAGCGAAATCCAATTATGACGGGACCAAGGTTGAGATGGAAAAGGAGTTGGGAGTCTTTTTCACATCATAGTTCGGAGTAATCGCCAACCCACAAAATTGGCAACAACAGATGACCCTCCGAAGGTCTTTCCTTTACTTGCATTGTTTTTATAAGCGAAATAAGTGCCCGTTTTATATAATCTAACCACCTTGGAAGAACATTATTGTCCAAAAAAAAGTGCACAGTTGCTTAGGTCATGTATATATTTGACTTAAATACTTTTCCCTAGTGAAACCAGTCAGAATCTAACAGTGATGCAAAATAAGTGTATTTTACGATGATGACTGGCGACTTATCTTATATTACCATACTCATTCACAAGGGAAAAAACTAAACCTACACTGCGTTACTGTTACGTCCTGGCAGACGATTTCACATGGAAGGGGAAATAACCTTCTGAGTCATTACGATGGAAACATTAACACTTAAACTCCATGGAAGATGTGATTGTTAACCCTTGGCCTCTTCCTGTGTCAAACAATAATACCTGGTGTCAGCTGAAGCATTTGTCTAGGAAGAAAGTTGGTTGTTTATGTCTAGTAAAATATTTTTGAGACCAAAGACCGCAGCGCTGCTGACCTCTGAATAAAAATATTGTATGATTGTACTCAAAAGAAATTATGTTAGGTTGTCAGCCTTATTGATTCCCTCCAACCAATGGCAGACAGAGAAACATTTGAAATCATCAGCTGGTGTTTTAGGGTGTAGGTTGATATGTTTTCTTATGCTGGTGTGTGCATGACCGTAGTCTGACATTAACAGATGAGGTCTTTTGGAACGGTGCAAACACTTCACTGTTCTCTCTCTCAAACCTTATACAACTGCTGCTTCTTCTCTTATGTTGACTTAATGTCTGGCGTGCTCTCCAGGGTCACCGCCCCCCCCCCCTGCCCTCACACACACACACACACACACACACACACACACACACACACACACACACACACACACACACACACACACACACACACACACACACACACACACACACACACACACACACACACACACACACACACACACACACACACACACACACACACACACACACACCTGCACTCATAATTATTCACAAAATTTTCCACTCACATCTTTATTCACAGTCTTACATTCACTTCCTTTCACACTCACGTTCCTACTGTATGATTTTTATAATAATTTTGCCACACTTTCTTTTCCTAACTTTTCACTCACACATATTCCACTTTCACCTTCGTCCCTTGATTTCTTTCCCCAATACTAAGCGTCCCTACTATTGTATTCATCCATGTCATGTCCTCGTCCCTATTCAGGTCCCTGTCCCCATCTATCGTCCCTATCCTCTGCTTCAACACTGCGTCTATTCTCGTCCCTAATTATTCCCATCCCTGAGCAACTGATTCCTCCAAACTATTCCAAGCAACAGAACACCATTATTTTTGTTCATCTGGTCCTGTTTCCTGGCATACTTTGGAGGAATCAAGGCGTTCCATTGTAATAAAAGTGAATTACCCCCTTAAGTAGGTTTTGCTATTAATACCTCACCCTGTCGTATTCCATAACCAGTGTTTTGTTTCCATATTTCTAAAGCTAAACTGTAAGAGGAATATTTTTATCACTATTCCACTATACATACACGCCTTCCTACCTGCCTTTTTCTCCACCTCCCCTCCACCGTCGTCCTGACCACACTCACGCCAGGTGGCATCTCTGACGCCGTCCCACCGCAGTCGCTATTAACATACATTATTGTTGTTATATTGTTGCACTACACATCGTTAGTCAATCCTAAATGTAAACACGACATACTGATCGTGTGAACTGGATTCGCGTAGTGGAACTAACACAGTAAATTAATCAATATCCTTTCCTCATTTTTTATATGGATTTATTGTGTCATTATCATTTGTAGGGCCAATAGATACACAAACACACACACAAAACACTTCATCGCTCTGGGAAATTACTTTTTTTTTTTTAATGGCACACTGCAGTACTAAAGTCGTGTCGTTACTAACAGCGGACACTGTAATCACATGGATTTTTATAGACTTTTTGCTTACCTTTCACAAAACAAACATGGTTCTCGTGGGAATTCTAGACTGGCTTATACTTCACAGTTATGTATGAATGATGAAAACTACACGCATACTGCACAACCTGCCAGACGATTACACTGACCTCTGGTGGCAGTGGACATGACTTTAGTCCTAGAGTGTACAATACAGTGTCCATAAATACAATCACGGTGAAAGGTCTGTGCTCTGGCCAACAGGGGAAAGTGTAGGTTTACTCGCTTTTGCTGATTGAATTCACTATTGTGTGTCGTCGTCTTCTATAGATGGATATATAGTAATGTTGTTTGGTCTGTCAGTTGGGTTTGCAATTCTATTTTCTCCTCTTCCTATTGGCTTTTTAAACACATAATCTTCTCTGCTGGTGGAATGTTGGAACAGGTTAACCAATGTGATAAATAGGAAGTGTGTGTGTGTGTGTGTGTGTGTGTGTGTATTTCTGTACATATTACATATATATATACGACTTCTTTTCCTGTTTGTCTGTGTGCTTGTGAATGTACTGTGTGATGTAAGCAGGTCATCAGCAAACCCCCTTCCCCGTGTCAAGACAGTTGTGATGGTAATGATGATGGCTATTCTTTTCAAGCCTTGGGTCACTTGGAGTGTGTGAAATATCTTTGTGCCTCGCTGCTACGAAAATGTTGTGTAACACGACGGGCTGTCCACAAAAATTTCTCCCTCATTAATAAAAATAATCTAACAAAATCATGAATTAAAATTTATCTGAATAAAGAAATTAAAAGCAAAACATTTCTGGATCCAGAAACTATAAAGAAAAATATATACCATTGGTTGAGGTAAAATATTCTAAGTTTCATTAAGGTTGCCTTTATATCGATTTTTTATCGAGATTGTATCGTAATTGTTTCCACTTTATATACAAACACTTGAGAATAATTTCTCAGTGTAACTCAAGATAATTTTTCTCGTCAAGGCGAAGCAAACTTGGCGTTGGAGAGTTGTGAAGTGTTTGGTTAAGGGGGAAGTACAGTGTTGGTAATCTGGAGCAACTGATTCCTCTAAACTATTCCAAGCAACAGACAACCAGTATTTTTGTTCTTCTGGTCCTGTTTCCTGGCATATATACTTTGGAGGAATCAAGGATCTCCAAAGTACCAAAAGTATACTCTCCCCTTAACACATCACTGAATTCATTGCTTACGTTCTGAATCATATACTTTGACAAACGCCAGGCGATATACACACACACAGTCACAAACAAAGAAACACACACACACACACACACACACACACACACACACACACACACACACACACACACACACACACATACATACATAAACACACACACACACACACACACACACACACACACACATGCCTCCGTTGCTCTACGATTTAGCGAATATCTTACCTTGGCAAAAGTAAGACGATTTTATTCGTATTTGGGAGTGTCAGCTTTGAGTGAGGTGCTGCACGAGTGAATAAGTGAGGTGAGTGAGTGAGTGAGTGAGTGACGTGGTGTGGCCTGGATCTGAGTTAGTGAATGAGTGAGTGAGTATGAGGTGAGGTGAGTGAGTGAGTGAGTAAATGAAGGGGTGCGGCCTGAATCTGAGTAAGTGAATGAGTGAGTGAGTGAGTGAGTGAAAGAGTGGGTGAGTGAGTGAGTGAGTAAATGAAGGGGTGCGGCCTTGATCTGAGTGAGTGTGTGAGTGAGTGAGGTGAGTGAGTGAGTGAAGGGGTGCGGCCTGGATCTGAGTGAATGAATAAGTGAGGTGAGTGAGTGAGTGAAGGTGTGCGGCCTGGATCTGAGTGAATGAATGAGTGAGTGAGTGAGTGAGTGAGTGAGTGAAGGGGTGCGGCCTGGATCTGAGTGAGTGAGTGAGTGAGTGAGTGAGTGAGTGAGTGAGTGAGTGAGTAAATGAAGGGGTGCGGCTTGGATCGATCTGAGTAAGTGAGTGAGTGAGAAGGGGTGCGGCCTGGATCTGAGTGAGTGAATGAGTGAGGTGAGTGAGTGAGTAAGTGAAGGGTGCGGCCTGGATCTGCGTAAGTGAATGAGTGAGTGAGTGAGTGAGTGAAGGGGTGCGGCCTGGATCTGAGTGAGTGAGTGAGTGAGTGAGTGAGTGAGTGAGTGAGTGAGTGAAGGGGTGCGGCCTGGATCTGAGTGAGTGAGTGAATGAGTGAGTGAGTGAGTGAGTGAAGGGGTTCGGCCTGGATCTGAGTGAATGAATGAGTGAGTGAGTGAGTGAGTGAGTGAGTGAGTGAAGGGGTGCGGCCTGGATCTGAGTGAGTGAGTGAGTGAGGTAGCGTGGCTGACCGTTACCGCACCTCACCCAGCACACATCATAGCTCCGTAACACCGCAACGCCGGAGTGACCGCAACCACCTCATTCACCCTCACACACACACACACACACACACACACACACACACACACCAACTATCTCTAACCCTTCTCCCTCAAACATACATTCTTTCTCTCGCCATTTTTTTCTAACACATGCTCTCTCTCTCTCTCTCTCTCTCTCTCTCTCTCTCTCTCTCTCTCTCTCTCACTACGCAACACTACGCGACCCCCAACACGTCCCACACTCCTATAGAATCCACACAACACAAATCTGAAGCAATGAATAACAGGTTTTCCCATAAGTCAGAGGGCTATATTTCGCCATGCATGCTATGGGTGTTGGCATCAATAGTCGTGTGTAACTTGTGATGAAGACTCCTCCGTTGTAAATTTATGTTAAGTACAGTTGCGGGTCCAAACATATTCATACACTTCATGGATAATTTTTTGCTTTGATTTTCTTGAATAAATTTACGGAATCAGTACTGAACTATTAATAATTCTGGAGGCGGACGGGCATGTGTTATACTACAATATACGCAAATATAATGTGAAATGTGAATACGGTGTATATATGTCACTCAGGGGGCCGTTCTATAGTGATACTCTATTCATAAGTCAGGGTTTGATATTTTTGGACAGCAGAAGAATCCTAAAAATCACTAAGTATGCACATTGTCTTGTACAGTGGTCACTTGATGGACACTAAATTCTATAGAGAAACAGGGCCTCAACACTGACATAGCTCAAGGCCTCACGTTAATATAATCTGGCCCTGTGGATCTGTCTTTACTGCAGTACACACAACTCTCATCGCTGAACCGAATGGGGAGTTAGAAAAGTCAGGCTCCATGCAGTTACGCCAGCGGTACAATACAGTATTTTTGGAAAGGGAAGAGCAGGAAACGCGTCGCCACTCAGTCAGTTACACCACTACTGTGACCGACCACAAGCACTTGGGTCACGTCTCTGTCATATATACACAACACACCCGGCAGAGCTACACTACACAGCCAAGACTCACTACAAGACACATCGCTATACCACACGCTATATGTCACACAGCTATATGTAACGCGATGATGAGCCAAAGAACCAGACACAATGAGTAAGGAAACACCATGCGAGGAACAACTGACCCTCACTGACGACGTTTCCACATTGACCTGAAAAAGTACCGGTAGTAATGCAACGTTGTCAAACCCGGCTCGTCCTCGATCTGTTGCATAAGGGGATGCGCGAATAGGGGGGACAGGCTTGGGGGGGGGGGGTTAGGGGGGTGCAGGAGTAGGGGACAGGCTTGGGGGGATTTTGGAGGGTGCCGGAGTAGGGGTTCGGGCTTGTGGGGAGGGGTAGGGGTGCGGGAATAGGGGACATGCTTTCTACCCACACCATGCCTGTCCCCCTATTCCCCCAACCCCCCCCCCCCCCAAGCCTGTCCCCTACTCCCGCACCCCCTTAAACTTCCATCGTCGGCAGAGCGGCTTCCTCTTCAGTTGGTGTACGTGTTTTATGCACAAATGTTAACTGGTCATGCGTGTGTGTGTGTGTGTGTGTGTGTGTGCGTGTGTGTGTGTGTGGACCGGAACACTGTAGGAACATATAAAAAAAATTCTGGCTACCTAATCGTATCCTGTCAGTTTTTTTCGCAATAATATACACCATTAGTACTTTCCAAGAATCAATCATCCTGCAATTAGCTCACCGCTGTCTACCACTACTCGTGAAAAATCATTACTAACGATTACCATGGTCAATTTTTTTTTTTTTTTTTTTTTGTTACACTGAACATTCTAATAATTACTTTTGATATTATGTAAGCGTAACTTTAACCGAATGTTGAGAATGAGTTTTGCATATTTTTGGTGGTGATATTCGAACGCAAAGTATAATGGCAGTCTGCGTAAGCAATTCCTAACATGGACGTATATAGCTTTTTACGAATGGGACGCTGGGAATGAGTGTTGTAGCCTATAATTTTTTCCCCTCGTTGTTGATATTTCCGTATAGTCTCTCCTTTACATCCTATATTATACTCTTATACTGGTAACGGTAATATATATTCAGTAACTGTCCTAACATTCACTGCTTCACAACCTAACCAAAACGACTCAGAGAAGGGTGCATTTTTTATCTGTAGTTTCAGTCACTGTCCAACCATTCTCTGCTACATAACCTAACCATAACGACTTAGAGAAGGTTACGACTGAGCCATTTGTTAATGTGTTTCCCTTCTGCCACCTCCAAACCACTGACCTCCCCACACTCCTACTGCATGGTGATGGTGATGGTGCCACTTCGTCACGAAACCAAACAATAGTACTCCACCCATAGCTCCCCTCCCCCCCCCCCACCCCACCTCTCTCTATATCTCTCTATCTCTCTACCTCTCCTTCTCTCTGTCTCCTTCTGTCTGTCTGTCTGTCTGTCTCTCTCTCTCTCTCTCTCTCTCTCTCTCTCTCTCTCTCTCTCTCTCTCTCCTCTCTCTCTCTCTCTCTCTCTCTCTCT